>JZKD02S1126824.1:564537-600284 GCA_000966675.3 Picea glauca | reverse complement strand
TATTGGTCATGGCTATGTCTTGTCATCTCGTAGATCCACTGTGTATTCTTCGTGGCTACGATCAGTCTGAGTCATCAAAGTATAGATCCACATTGTATCTTCGGTGGCTATACCCGTTTATCAATGCAATTATGGATCCGCAGTGTATATTATGGCGGCCATATCTCAAATATTGATCACCCAAGCATAGGTATGCCTGCCTTGGGTTTTGAAATATGTCATGATATTTGTTGATGTTTGTGTGCATCTTCCGTCGGGTTCTCCAAGTCTATACCCTTGCTTGAAAGTCTACAAAGTATTTCAGTTATCATTTCGCATCTTCTAACTTCATACTTTGGGGGGCACTCTGTTACACATCAAAATTACTCACTTTGATAGTGTCGCAAGTGTCGTCATTACAAAGGTTGCAAGTGTCGCATTTTGCTCACAAGGTCGCAAGTGTCGCATGTTGCTCACAAGTGTCACAAGTGTCATGCTCCCATGATGCCTATGTCGTGCCTATAATGACATGAGAAAGACACTTGAAACACCTCAAACATATGATTTGGAAGAGGAGAAATGAGTCAACAGGCTTGCAAACCTTTTGCCATATGAAAGCACCTCCAAAACTGAGTTTTTGGAGAGGAGTGCTTCCCCTTACACTATCTCGGAGCGTCGGCACTTCCCCTTACATTGTCAGGGAGCATTATAATTCTCCCCTGGCCCTTTTGAGGGAGAGCTATAGATTTTGAGGGCGCTGGCGCCCCCTAAAGCTTACTAGGGAGCACTACAACGCTCTAATGGCCCTTTTGAGGGAGCGCTACCTATCCTGGGCGGTTGTTAAGTTGTTGAGATGAATGGGGGAAGCATATTTTCATTCTTGGAAGGCAGTTGGATTCGAATCCCTAGTCCAACCATGATCCTAGGGCAGGTCCTCAACTAAAGGAGGAAAATCCTCACCTTCCCCAAGGATATCTCAAGATTGTTGAACCTCTGCAAGGCTATATAAGAAAGCTTTCTAATGGTGAAAGGAGACTGAAAAATGAAGAATGATACCAAACTTATGATCTCATAAGTGAGGACAGAGAAATGGAGAATTACACCAAACTTATGATCTCATAAGTGGTGTTGGAACATAGCTGATGGGGGGAAGAATTGAACATATGAAACTTATGATCTTGGAGGAAACTTACAGTCAGCCAAAGGAGAGTGATCAGTGAAGCTGTTGTTATCCAGGTTGTGGATCTTTCAGGCAAGGGTTAGACGAAGGGGACTTGACGAAGCTATCGCATTCCCATCTACGATTGTAAGTACTGCTGTCGTTATTCTCATTAATATGACACACTTGGCCTGTTTCTTTCTAGTTTGTGTCTGATGTTACATGAAATTGTCATCTATTTATAGATCTGTTTTCAAGCTAATGTCAATAGAGTAGGAAGTGGTCGTATCTTGTTTTGTCCACAGAGCTCAGCGAGGAGCAAAAAAATGGAGCACAACTCGGAGCGTGCAGGGACAAACCTCGATAACAGGTACTTCTATCATCCTTCCTTCTCATGTGTTAGTTTAGATAGATTTGAAAGAAATTCAGTGTCCACGATAAGAATTTTTCTATCTAAGGTTAAGGTCAAGCCTTAGAGGTGATCTACCTGTCCACAGGGAGATTTTCCTACAACAGGGTTCCTGCTCAGAAAGGAAGGGATCAGAATATCCTGTTCTCTGTAGATTTCAATTACTTATGCAAGTGTGCTAGCCAGAGACTAGGTTAAGGGTTCCTGCTTAGAAAGGAAGGGATCAGAATATCCTGTTCTCTGTAGATTTCAATTACTTATGCAGGTGTGCTAGCCAGAGACTGGGTTAAGGGTTCCTGCTCAGAAAGGAAGGGATCAAAATAGCCTGTTCTCTATATATTTCAATTACTTTTGCAAGTGTGCTAGCCAGAGACTGGGTTAAGGTTTCTTGCTCAGAAAGGAAGGGATCAAAATATCCTGTTCTCTGTAGATTTCAATTATCTCTGCAAGTGTGCTAATCAGAAATAGGGCTAATGTTTCCTTCTTAGAAAGGAAGGAGCTAGATGGCCTTGTTCTCTGCTAGATAGAGTTATCCTTCTCTGCGTTACTGTTTCCATGAAAGTGTGTTAATCATAATTAAGGTGCTGAAGTTTCTACTTGAGAGTAAGGGTCTTGTTCTCTGATTACAAAATAGTTGTTCTTTCCTGTTGCAATTGTTATTTTTATGTAATCCATGATTCTTTAGATTAATCTTTAAGGATCTGCAATAGGTAGGTTTCTTTCCTGTAATTAAAAACATAAATTCAGTTCATTCAAGGCAAGTGTGATTAATATAGTTTCCTTTATTACAACTCTAAGTTGCTTTTGGAATTAAGCATATATAGTGTGTGGTTATCTTTGAAATAAACAGACTTCTCTGGGTTGACAATTTATGTAGCACTTGATTGTTTGAGTTAATTGAGCAATTATAGTGACCAATAGAGGCAAAGGGATAATAATATAAAGATAAGGTTTTCCCCCTCCACAAGTCACCACCCAAATTGATAGTCCGGCCAAAGGCATTTAATGAAGTAAAACCCCCAAAGAAGTGTACCTTCCTGGAACAAAGCAAGAACAAACGTATTTGTGCAAGCTATTTCAATGGGTTAGCACTTCATAAGACTATAAGATAAATATATATAAGCAATTATCAATAAATGTTGACGAGGTCAATGTTTATCAATAGCAATGAAAAATTATAACACTTCACCGATAAATATTGGAACAATGTGGCATTCAATGTAGCCAATCAACACCTTATTCAATTAATGCCTAAACCACCATTCAATTGCTCAAATGACAAAACATTGATGCATCAATGATAAAATAGCCAAGGATGATGTCAGCACTTAGGGTTAGTAGGTTAGTCTAGGCTAGGGTTAGTGTAGTTAGGGTTTGAAATTCAAAGTATTTGATAGTATTTAGATCAAGTTCTACTTCAACGCTTGAGGTCTTAGGATTAGTCCCTTAGGGTTTAATGGAGTCAATAATGAAGGACACAAGAGTTGAAGGAGACAAAGACTAAGGACAAGAGGGAGAAGTTTTGAGGTGTTGCTAAGGAAAGGCCTCAAAATCAAAACCCTAGGGGAGAGAGGCTCACTCCGGTGTTGCTACAACAAGGCCTTGTTCTCTCTCCTCCTTCCTTATATATGCAAAACGGCTAGCATAAAAGATAAACTAAGACAATAGGGTTTGATAAGACAAAGTGTTGTAGCAGCAAGGCTCTACTAGAAAACCCTAGAAAAATCGGCCCTGAAGTGTAGAAACCCTAGGATTCAACACTTCTCCTTCTTCTCAGCTTGTAACGATACGACTAGCTAAAGGGAAGAAAAAAATAGGAGTGTAGCTATGGCTAGGCTCTTTCTTTCTCCTTCAATGGATGGAAATTTCTCTATCAGGGGACATGAGACAAGGCCCTACTTGTGTGCTTGTCACCTAGGGTTTTGATTCAACAAAATTTATAAACATATGAAAGAAATTAGACTACAACCATTCATTCAAGAAGTTTTGCAAAAAAATACTTACAATTCATCAGGAAATAACCATGCAAACCCTAGTTGTAACGCCTTCCTTCAAGAGAAATGCAAAAATATGCCAAAAAATGTCTTCCTTCAACAAGTGTGCCTCCTTAAATAAGCTAATAACCCAACATAGGGTGCAAATTTCAGACCCCGCCAAGTGGTGAGTGAGTGATGATCATAAAATGAGAGTGAAAATCCCTCATTTATACAAAACCTTGACCTAATTTTACATTTTAGGTCAGGTAAAAGGCCGATAAGGCCAAAATATCAAATCATACTATTTTTACATTAAATTGTCAAATTAAATTCTAAATCAAGATGAAAAGAGAGTAAAATCTCCTCCAAGGGATACGTTAGCTCCTTTTTGGGCAGATGGGGCATCCTGGAGCAAAACGTTAGCCCTCCTTGGGCTTCTCCAACCTGCCACATGTGCCACTACTGCCTAGTCTGCCCCCCAAAATGTCCATGATGCTAGGTGATGTCATGGTCAAGATAGTGATGTCTGAGGCCTCCCAAGGCCAGTGTTCCACTAAGAAAGGGTGATTCCCCCTAGGTCAAGCTCTGCCAAGGTGCCTCTGGTGGAATGTCCTCTTCTCCTCTGGTGCAAAACTCTGGATCCATCTCTATCCTATATTTTCCCCCTGATGGGGTATCAACATCAACTTGATGGGCTCTTTAGCCCCATGGAGGTCCGAACTGATCATTTCCCCATGTGTACCAGTCCAAGATGGTACCTTTATGTCGGGTATGGTCCTGCACATCAAAAGATATTCCCTCCATGGGCTCATCAGTCACAGGGATCATAGCAATGTCAATCACATTTCATCATCAATATTAATAAACACATGCATAAAACCCCTAATAGATCAGTCAATAGCTCAAAGATGTTACACAAACCTACTATACAAGTCTAAGAAAATTTCAAGGCATCCTATTGGGCTAGTGTCTACTGAATAAGGGAAGCTCCCAGAAGAGACCCCTTCCAAGCCATGTAAGTGGATGAACTGGTCAAGGGATGTCCAAGAAGGCAGTGTGATGAAGGCCAAGGATGTAAGAAGTTACCTATGGGTGCCTTTGTAGAAGGCAAGTTGTACCTGTCATGGATGCAATTCTTTCCAAGCCCATTCATGCATTTTATTCTTTTTTGTTATTTCATTTTTTATTGCTCTTTTTTTCCTTTTTTCTCAAGATATAATCAAGGGACACTTCCTTGTCATGGTGACCAGTGGTGACAACATTACCCACAAGTACTTTCACGGAAATGAGAAGGTTGGCTCGTGATGATACCCCCTTTCCCTTGGCCATGCAACCAAAGGTCACTTCCTTGGCATGGTAACCAGCTGATGGCAATGTCATACTACTAAGTACTCATGGACCTAATAGGTTGGCTCGTGATGAGACCCCCTATCCTCTGGTTAGGTCTTGTTTTATTATTTTTTAGGGTCCCTCTTGTTTCTTGTTGAGAAGCCTTTTATTGCTTTCTTGAGGATCCCTGGGCGAAGCATATCGAGGTTTTATTCTTAGACTTTTATCTTTTACCATCTTGCTTTTACCTTTTGGGCCTTTAGCCCCTTCTTCCCACTAGATAAGGTGAAATCCTAGAAAAGGTCAACCCAGTTCCCGGACAAGTGGAATGGGACAGGTGAGCGGGAAACAAGATGGAAAAGTGAAATTTTGAAGGGAGAAAACGATGGATTCTTAGAGACAACCCCAGTGGCTAACCAAAACCAACAGACATAGGCTTACTAAGACACCCTGTCAATCCCCAAAACATGGTCAAGTGGGCAAGTGTAAGATCCAAGCAGTTGTTAGAAATAAAAGGAATCAGATGCATACATTCAATGGTTTTGATGATCAAAGTGACACATACCATGATGCCTGAACTAATTACCTCATGAAGCAAGAATCCTCTCTGACACAAGACCAAGCCGATGGTGGTGGAAGCTGCTGCTGTTGACAGGATATGGATGCTGGAAGAGAGAAAAGGTGGGCCCTCCAGGGCCATGCTAAATTCAATACTACTCTCGATAATCCATGTCTAGGACCTGTGGGCCTCGAGACATGATATCCTAGTTATCCCTAAAAGTGGGGGATAACATCTGGCCCCAACTCTGGGACATGTGCTCACTGTAGAACGCATGAGAACCTCAACATCTCTAGCATAATGGGGCAGTAATGCCACCCCATCATACATATATATATGGACTGAAATAAAGCAATCATTAGTGTAAAGAAAACTACTTACCTGTATTTTACCTACTGGCTGGATGTTGGGTGTAGTCAAACAACCAGTGAAGTCAATCCAGCAATTTCCCACGATACCTGCCTTTGTGCTTCATCATAAACCAAAATAGTGATAAGTCAAGCACAAAAATGGCATGGGTTAGAATATATATCATATCATCATAGATCACAAAGTCTAACTCATGGAGGCGGGTGGGAGGGATAAAATCGTGCCACGTCAATCTCCAATGAAAGTGCTCAATCCACTTCAGGAAGGGGTCATGAAAAGTCCAAGGTTTAGAACATCAACTCAATAGGTCTGCAAACTGGCTACCCGGGATGCCCTCACACTCTTAAGGGACTGACAAGGATCTGGCAGATGACTAGAAAACTCTCAAGGGAAAGTTGAAAAACCGAGATGACAGACTCAAATATGTAGTTTTCAAACAACCCTTGGATCCTCGGGTTTTCTTTAGAGGAAACTTGATACAAATAATGTAATTCCCAATTGTAACTTTAATGAAACAACAAGGTAAAGTAATAATAGGTGGCTGGAAAAAGATGTCATGAGAATCCTTCTTTAGGCAAACAATGTTCTTACTCCCATCAAAATCCAAGCATAGTGGTGGTTGATAATCTTCTACATAAAATGAATCCAAGTGCTCAGAGGAGTACTCATCAAAACACTCAAGGTAAGACCGAAAATCATTAGGAAAACATGGTATTAGATCGACCTTGGGTGTTTGGGGAGCATCGGTAAATATATCATCTCCCTGTTGCCACTAGTCAAAATCAAAGATAATTTGTCATGATAACTATAAAGGTAACAGTTAGGAATGATTCTTAGTGTCATAAATGAGGTCCATACCAAAACCAATTACATCCCATTTACGTCTTCCAACATGTATGAACTCATCAATATCAACTGTGTCAATATCAATATCATAACAAGGAGTATTCAAAACACTGATATGCTCATCTATATCCTCCTCTTTTCCCCAATCATAAAGAAGAAAATCATCAAAATTTTGGGGAGGAGGATAACTTACTGTTTCTTCTTGCGCAGAACCCTTGAGGTCTTGGGTGTCTTCGACATGAATCATTGTTTTATCCCTATGGGTTGCTCCTTTGTCTTCAATTGTACATGAAGGAATATCCACTTCATTCAAGGATTTCATTTCTCCTTCATTTTTTGAATCATGGAACAAGGTGTCATCGGGATCCTGAAATGGAAAACAACTAACCCCATTGTCCTTTTGTTGTGCAGGAGAAACAAGCTCTTGGTTGGCCTCATCAGAAGGAGGAGCACAGGCTGATACTCCATCATTTTCTTAGGCTCTAGCTCCTCAACTATGTCTTCAACAGTCCTATGTTGAATGATGGTTTGTTCCCCTTTTTCTTGGAAATCATCAATAAATTTCTCACGGGTAAACAAATTTTCCATGTTAAGATTACTTGAGGTAAAGAGGTCTTTTATCCCGAATAAGAAGATGATTTGTTCAATTCTTGTAGCCATGCAGTAAGCTTCATTGCGCATCTTTGGGCCCTTTCTACTGAGAGGCAAACCTAGGTGTGCCATGAGTGCATGGGTATAGAGACAGACAATGTACTTCTCTTCAGGATGATGGCTTCTAGGAATCTAACATAGAGTTCCCTCCAACCTACTCTGGAAGTCAAATAGGGTTTCATTCTCAGTTTGTTTTATATGCTCGAATCTGTTTATTAGTAATGAGACATATTTCAACTGAATACCCCATTTTATGAGAAAGGTTTCTTCCAATTGATCCATAGTTGTGATGCTATCATTGGGGAGATCATCATACCATTTTTTAGCATTCCCATGAAGAGTGGTGGGAAAAATTTTCATCACTACATCTTCGACATCATCATTGACAGGATGGAGTCCAAAATAATAATAAAAATCATTCATATGAAAGTCAGCTCTTTCCCCATCACTACCAGTGAATCTAGGAAGCCATTCTCTTTTTATCGGAGGCATTTTTCATGGGTATCCTGGGATTTTGCTCATGTCTAAAGGCTTGTAATTCTCTGGATCCCATTGTGAAGTCATTGTTGGCTTCGTCATTAGTGGAGTCACCAAATAGTTTTCTTGAAACTATCAAAAGATAAGGGAAAACACCCTAAGTGGAGTCGCCAGGTAAGCTTGTAATAATAAGACTTTGAGGCAAGGCTTACCGAAAAGTGTTGTCTTGAGCAGAATTGACTCAGTGTTCCCCGACAACGGTGCCAAAATTTTATCGCACAGTTTGTAGCTAGGATAAAAGGTTATAAGATAGAAGTCCAAACTGGCGTAACAGGAACCAGTCCCACCCAATGTCACCACAATGGGATGGTTCTTTCTCTTTAGGGAGGTTAGGCCCAGGGGAGACGTCCCTGGTGATCTGGGGTTTTAAAGAGACAAAGGGCTAATAAGATAAAGATAAGGTTTTTCCCCTCCACAAGTCACCACCCAAACAGATAGTCCAGCCAAAGGCCAATAATGAAGTAAAACCCCCAAATAAGTGTACCTTCCTGGAACAAATCAACAACAAACTGATATGTGCAAGCTATTTCAATGGGTTAGCACTTCATAAGACTATCTGATAAATATATATAAGCAATTAGCAATAAATGTTGACGAAGTCAATGTTTATCAATACTAATGAAAAATTATAACACTTCACCAATAAATATTGGAACAATGTGGCATTCAATGTAACCAATCAACACCTTATTCAATTAATGCCTAAACCACCATTCAATTGCTCAAAAGACAAAACGTTGTTGCATCAATGATAAAATAGCCAAGGATGACATCAACAATTAGGGTTAGTACGTTAGTCTAGGATAGGGTTAGTGTAGTTAGGGTTTGAAATTCAAAGTGTTTGAGAGTATTTAGATCAAGTTCTACTTGAACGCTTGAGGTCTTAGGATCAGTGCCTTAGGGTTTAATGGAGTCAATAATGAAGGACACAAGAGTTGAAGGAGACAAAGACTAAGGACAAGAGGGAGAAGTTTTGAGGTGTTTCTAAGGCAAGGCCTCAAAATCAAAACCCTAGGGGAGAGAGGCTCACTCTGGTGTTGCTACAACAAGGCCTCGTGCTCTCTCCTCCTTTCTTAGATGGCAAAACGGCTAGCATAAAAGATAAAATAAGACAAGAGGGTTTAGCAAGGCTCTGCTAGCAAACCCTAGAGAAATCAGCCCTGAAGTGTAGAAACCCTAGGATTCAAGACGTCTCCTTCTTCTCAGCTTGTAACGATACGGCTAGCTAAAGGGAAGAAAAAAATAGGAGTGTAGCTATGGGTAGGCTCTTTCTTTCTCCTTCAAAGGCTGAAAATTTCTCTATCAGGGGACATGAAACAAGGAACTACTTGTGTGCTTGTCACCTAAGGTTTTGATTCAACAAAATTAATAAACATATGCAAGAAATTAGACGACAACCATTCATTCAAGAAGTTTCGCAGAAAAATACTTACAATTCATCAGGAAATACCCATGCAAACCCTAGTTGTAACACCTTCCTTCAAGAGAAATGTCAAAATATGCCAAAAAATTTCTTCCTTCAACAAGTGCGCCTCCTTAAATCAGCCAATAACCCAAGATAGGGCACAAATTTCAGACCTCACCAACTAGTGAGTGAGTGATGATCATAAAATGAGAGTGCAAATCCCTCATTTATACAAAACCTTGACCTAATTTTACATTTTAGGTCAGGTAAAACGTCGACAAGGCCAAAATATCAAATCATATTGTTTTTACATTAAATTTTCAAATTAAATTCTAAATCAAGATGAAAAGAGAGTAAAAGCCCCTCCAAGGGAGACGTTAGCCCATTTTTGGGAAGATGGGGCATCCTGGAGAAAAACGTTAGCCCTCCTTGGGCTTCTCCAACCTACCACATGTGCCACTGCTGCCTAGTCTGCCCCCCAAAACATCCATGATGCTAGGTGATGTCATGGTCAATATGGTAACATCCTAGGCCTCCTAAGGCCAGCGTTCCACTGAGAAAGGGTCATCCCCCCTAGGTCAAGCTCTGTCGGCGTGCCTCTAGTGAAACTTCCTCTTCTCCTCTGGTGAAAAACTATAGATCCATCTATATCCTGCATCTGCCCCTTGATGGGGTATCAGCATCCACCTAATGGGATCTTCATCCCCATGGAGGTCTGAACTGATCACCTCCCCATGTGTACCGGTCTAAGATGGTACCTGTCCATCGGGTATGGTCCTGCACATCAAAAGCTATGCCCTCCATGAGCTCATCAGTCACAGGAATCATAGAAATGTAAATCACATTTCATCATCAATATTAATAAACACATGCATAAAACCCCTAATAGATCAGTCAATAACTCAAAGACGTTACACAAACCTACTATACTAGTCTGGGAAAAGGGCAACGCACCCTATTGAGATAGTATCTACTAAATAAGGGAAGCTCCCAGAAGAGACCCCTTCCAAGCCATGTAAGTGGATGAAGTGGTCAAGGGATGTCCAAGGAGGTGGGTGTGATGAAGGCCAAGGATGCAAGAAGTTACCTGTGGGTGCCTTTGTAGAAGGCGAGATGTACCTGTCATGGATGCAATTTTTTCCAAGCCCATTCATTCCTTTTATTATTTTTTGTTATTTTATTTTTTATTTCTCTTTCTTTCCTTTTTTCTCAAGAGATAATCAGGGGACACTGCCCTGGCATGGTGACCAGTGGTGACACCGTTACCCACAAGTACTTTCACAGAAATGAGAAGGTTGGCTCGTGATGAGACCCCCTTTCCCTTGGACATGCAACCAAAGGTCACTGCCCTGGCGTGGTAACCAACTGATGGCAATGTCATACTAGTTGGTACCCATGGACCTAATAGGTTGGCTTGTGATGAGACCCCCTATCCTCTGGTTAGGTCTTGTTTTATTATTTTTTAGGGCCCCTCTTGCTTCTTGTTGAGAATCCTTTTATTTCTTTCTCGAGGGTCCCTGGGCGAAGCATCTTGAGGTTTTATTCTTATACTTTTATATTTTACCAGCTTTCTTTTACCTTCTCAGCCTTTAGCCCCTTCTTCCCACTAGATAAGGTGCAATCCTAGAAAAGGTCAACCCAGTGCCCGAACAAGTGGAATGGGACAGGTGAGAGGGAAACAAGATGGAAAAGTGAAACTGTGAAGGGAGTGGATGATAGCTTCTTAGAGACAATGCCAATGGCTAACCAAAACCAACAGACACAGGCTTACTAAGACACCCTATCAATCCCCAAAACATGGTCAAGTGGGAAAGTGTAAGATCCAAGCAATTGTTAGAAATAAAAGGAATCAGATGCATACATTCAATGGTTTTAATGATCAAAGTGACACATACCATGATAACTGAACTAATTTCCTCATGAAGCAATAACCCTCTCTGACACAAGACCAAGCCGATGGTGGTGGAAGTTGTTGCTGCTGACAGGATATGGATGTTGGAAGAGAGAAAAGGTGGGCCCTCCAGGGCCATACTGAAGTCAATCCTTCTCTCTGTACTCCATGTCTAGGACCTTTGGGCCTCGAGACATGATCTCCTAGTTATCCCTGAAAGTGGGGGATAACATTGCTCATTGAGGTGACAAAAGAGGTGCAACACCTGTCATGTGTTTTGAATAGCCACTGTCAACATACCAACCATGTTTCTTCTTCTTAGCTTGTAGAGAAAGTGTGAATTCTTCATTGCTATACCGATTATGTTTTCTTATCCATGTCCTTTTCTAAGGTTCCTGTCTGTGAATGTTATTTTTTTGTTGTGGTTCTGTTGACGAGCGAAATTGATCGTCCGTCAACTAAGAGAGTGGAACCGGTCCGGGGTTGTCTAATAACCCAAGCCGTTTGGAATGAACCACCTTGACGGGTTTAGCGGCTCTGTTAGCCGATCTAAGGTCCTAAGAGAACAAAAGAAAACTAATCAAAACTAACTAATCTAACTAAAACTAAATAAAACAAACTAAACTAACTAACAATAAATAAAACAAACTAAATTAACTAACAATAAATAAATAAAACTAAACTAACCTAATTATTCTATATATATAATCTACTAATTACTACTATACTAACTACTAACTGAAATATAACTTATTCACAAAATATACAATATCTACAATTCACAGATTTGAATAAAACCTGAAAAACTCATTTGCTTTCTGCCCTAAGACAGAGAAAGATATTTTTATTGATTTTTTTATTTTATGAACAAGAATTAAAACTTACTGAAATTAAACAATCTAATATACTAACTACACATATATCTAACTAAAATACTAACAAATATACTAAACAAATAAACAACAAACAGACCTGGAAACGCTCCAGATTTGCCCTGTGTATGATGATTGTGCTAGCAGATTGGAGGAAGGAAACTCGCACCGAATAATCCTGAAGCTTCTCGTAAAGGATACGCTGCAATGCTCTGCAAGTTGAATACAGGACAAACAACACATAAAAGAAACAACAATCTTATAATTTACAAATCTCTACAATTAGATAAACCTGTATGCAAAGATTTATAGATGATAGTTCAGTTGATGAAGAAGAGAAATCTGCCATTCATAAGTTGAACTAAGTAATTGTTGTACTCTTAAAATTAGTGAAAGAAAACAGACACGGATCACATTAATTCAACCATATCATTTTGCAAAGACTGTGATAGCTAAAGTAGTCACTAATCAAATACAAATTGATAAACATAAACATGAAACAAAAGATTGATATTGTGAAAAGCTAAAGCTGTAGCAGAACATCAACTTCTGTCTCTGTTTGTATTAAAATTCCATATCCTTGTTCTCCCACGAATGAGGATGATCATTATTACAAAAATAATAAGTATTTATAATTTTTTTCACAGGGTAAAACCTCCCCGTGGAAGTTAAAACTGTTTACAAAAATCAGGGAAGATATTCCCAATTTTAACTAAACTAACAAACTGAACTGAGAGTAAAATATCTAAATATCCTCTAAATTGTCTATCAAATCCCATGCAATTCGAAATTACCTGAAAAGGACAAAAATGAACAACTTAGAATGATTTTTTGTTAATAAAATGATAGAAAAACTAATTCTATAGACAAGCTACAGAATCATTTGATTTTGTAGCTAGTCTAAATAAAGATACAGAATCAGAATTGAAACTAATTGAAAATCTTTTAAGGAGATTTAATTCAATTATCATCCAATAATTATTTGAGAATGAATCATATATTGAAATCGTTATCCCATTATGAACTCAAACATGATCCACATCATCTAACCAAATACAGAGATAACAATACTCTGTTTCGATTATTGTCATAAGTCGGGTAAATGAAATCATATGCAACAACATCGTAATCGTTTCTCAACAAATCAAATCCATCTATTATGAAATTGTTTCGGTATTCAATTGAAAACAAAACAAATCACAAACACTTCGTTACACTTGTGAATCGAACAGGATTATCACAATAACTGTATAGCAAGCATTTTAGGCTGTGAACGAATTCAAAACGTAACTATCTCGTAACTGTCACAAACAAAATCGTAAAAGGATAAATCAAATAGAATTCGTTATAGATATCGATCGTTTATCATTGCACAGTGAGAAAACAAGATCGATTAATTTTGATCACAATCGTTTCAATCAAACGAATCATAACAGGGTTTGAACAATTCATTTCACAAATTTAAAATACAGAGCATCAATTATAATCTGAACTCGACCCACAGAACAAACTTGCCAAATTAGAATAAGAGCGAATCGATTAGCTAAGGTTTTCACATAGTTGTTATGATTCGGATGCATTTCCCGATTCGGGCGCGAATGTTATTTGAGCGTATTGTTTTCATCAAAGAAACAGAGTCGTTATCCTTAACTTGGAAACAATCAAATATAGAACATCACACGACACAGCATCATAGCAAGTATCTTCCCGAAAACATATACCAGTCATAGCATACCAATGATAACGAAATTGGATCCGAGCAAATCGTAACAATCAAACTCAATCAAATCATTCACCAACCATAGCATAAGGATCATAACAAACTCAAATCCGAACATGATTATGTTCTAAACTGAATATGAAAATTTTCCTTTTCAAATTGGATACAAACCAATTCATTTGAAGGCAAACAATCAAACACATTCAAACGAAGATTACTCAAATCCAATCAAAATCTATTGATTTCTATACTGGGAATAATCAGATCGTTTATCGAAATTCCTTTTTATTCAAAGAAAAGCTATATATAGAATGCACGCAATATAACAGATCCATTCAAGATGTGAACATAACTGTTTAAAACTGAATTCAAATCGTTATATCAACCTAGATTATTTACAAAAACAAATGATATCAAATTTTCCATACCTGTGTATCGACGAGGCTGCTTGATTATGCCAGCTTGGAATTTACAACAGCCGTGGCTGATTCCACGTTTTTAAACAGGATGGAGCCGGTTGTCTTTTTCTTTTTATCTGTCGCTTGGAGCTTGGCTTTTTGACTGGTTAGGACTGCAACCTGGTCTTCCAAAGATTGAATCTTTTATTGGAGTATCGACACATCAATATAATATCTCTCTAACCACGAATTGCTTTGGTCACAGGGTGACTGCGTGGGTTTAGACAGAGCAGGCGAGGGTTTGGGAAAATGATTGAGGGTTTCACGAGGCAAATTAATACCCGGGTAGTTAGGGTCGTCCTTTAGGCAGGCGGGTAGGTTTGATGCAAAATCATAAGGGGGTTCAGGACATAAACCTTGCGAGTAGGGGTATTCACTGGCCAGAAAACGCTCAATATCAGAATCGGATTCCTCGCTTAGGATGATAGGGTTTGACTCAGCAGGGGGTTTTGCCTTGTTCCTTTCCATCCATGAAATCAAATGTGCATTACTTTTACCCTTATCGTTAGCAGTAGGTTTTGCCTTAGGTTTCTTACTCACGGGCTTTTTAATGTCCTCTGCACTCTTAGTTACAGTGTCGGGTAAGTCAATAGGAGGGTCAGCTGAGGGTTTAGGCAGTAGGAGATGCAAGGGTACAGGCAGTTCAGGTTTGGTTTCAATTACCATGGGTTTATCAACCTGTATAGGGTCGGTGTCCTTAAATCCATTACGGGCGATGAAAGCCTTCCAATTAGCACCAAGCAAACTCAAATGATAAACAACGATGAGCTTAATGAGCCCATGATGGAACAGGATGTTGTTAGCCTTGTGCCTCTTAAACTTCTTCGACATTTTAAACAGGCTCCGATGAAAATAGAAAGGCATGTTTAGAGGATACCCTATAAAAATCATCAGCGAACGTAGGTAGTGGAGGAAAACAAGACCGTATCGACCTTCACAGGTCACGAACTGCTTTATTACCATTAAAGTATCATGCCATCATGGTTTGAGTGCAGAGATGGGCATACCTTGGTCACAGGAGGTGACTCTGCGAGATAGAAACAGTAATGTCTACGACACTTCCTCGACCTTGCAACTCTTAAACCAACGTTGTCCCGAGGTGGGTAACCCCATGGCTAAGCTGATAAACTGTTCATCAATCTCTAACTGTACATCACCTACCTTGGCTCGCCATCCATCGAAGTTCATGGAAAACTGTCGTGCTACACAAAGGCTAAAACCCTCGAATCGTTTCACGAAGGTAAGCCATCCATTGTCTTCCAAATCTTGGTGGGCATTGTCAAACATTAACAGGGCTTCCTTTCCATTGGGTTCAACTCGTATGATTGGTTCCATGGAGCCGAACGCATGGTAAGGGAGGGTTTGAATTCACCAACACACACAGTAACAGAGCTACCCGAACCAACAGCAATGAACGAGCCAAAAGGATAAGCATAAATGTGAGCATGTGAAGGTGGTGGAGTCTGCCATGCAAAATATTCATTACCCAAGTACAACCGCCAATTTACATAGCTGTTCAATCCATAATAGTAGTTCAACCATTAAGTCATGTGTACAACCAATGAAATCCAATGTGTATACCAATGCGCGCAAACATTATGCCATAGTGTTCAAACATCCGACATATAAATCAAAACCCAAAATCAACTATGCGCCAATGTATATAATCAAAAATTTAGCCAAGGTGCCAAACGATGTTCATGTAGTTGACAAGCCAAAAGTTATAAAAAGATTAACATAAGGATTATATCATATATATATAGAAAACATCAATCATAACCCCTATGCATTTCATAGAATCAATGATCAGGCAAGTCGTAAAAAGTGTAAATCCAAATATTAATGTAATGCAAACTCAATAAAACCCAATCACACAATCAATATAAGAAAGACCAATGAGTATAGCTCGAAAGTTCCTCCAGCTACATAATGATAAACAAAAGGTGAGCGCAGTAGGCAAATCGATAAAAAGATCATGACAGTTCATATAGTGATCAAAATGTAACTTCGAAAGATTCATTTTTCACGCTTACAGTCGCGAAAACAAAACGAAAACAAGTGTGTAAATGTCGCAAGAAATGAAAATGTCGTTTATCTGAAAATTGCGACGAAACTTGATGTTTGCAAAACATAGGTGTAGGCAGCTTATAGGATCATGGGAAAATGTGAATTGGCTGCCAGCAATGGCGACACACTGGTAGAAGAAGTTATCTCTGCAAAAGGTACCAATTCAGACTAAGACAACAAAGATAATTTCAACTCAAAAATAACAACCAGAAAACCGTACAAACATCATCGCTAATCATATTTTCCAGTGGTGTTTTAAAAGATGAAAACCAATAACAGTCTTAAGATCAACAAGTCATGATATTAAAAATAAAATCCCCAATACTATTGGCATAGCCACTACTTCCAGCAGGCATCCATAGCCTCGACAGGGTTTCCATTTAACCCACTCTGACATCCGTATCCTGTTAAGAAGTTCTGGATCAGAATAAAGGACATTAAAGAGGTTTCTTTCTTTTTTACAAATTTTCATGTACCCGACATTGCTTCACTTCCAGCGGGCCTGTTCAGTACCCCGGAGAAGTTGTCTTAGCGCCATGCATTTATTTACCCGCTTCCAGCAGACCTGTTCAGTATCCTGGCAGGTTTACAAGCACTTCCCACAACTCTTATTCATATTTTATTTTGTTTTTCATAGGTATATAGCTGAGCTGGGTGACGCTGAAAATCTTGATATTTTAACATATTTTTTTTCAGAACTCATCAAAATTTTTTAGAACTGTCCTTTATTTAGTTCCAGAGATGTTTTATTTATAAAAACAACTTCCTGCGATAGGGAGACATATTTTGAGTCATTCCTTTACAGAAAAGGGACAACGTAAAAAGATAATAGATGATCTTGACAAGCTTTGCTCAGAGATTGAAATCAGTAAACTTCTTCCAAATAACAAAATTTTCCAACACAGATATCAACTTCAGCAATATAACATTGATGTTTGTACAAATTTTTCAGAAGTTATTTCAGTGAAGAAATTTTCTATCGTCTTTGTCTGAATAGCTCAGTGTACAGGTATATGTATTTTTCAAAAAACACAAATTGATAAATTCAAATCAAAATCAAAACAGAAAGCAAACAAACAAAAATGAAATATTTACATAATATACAAGGGTGTTTATCAAGCAAAGTATCTCTTCAGGGCTTGGCCATTCACCGGGTAGGTGTCAAGCTGCCCTTCAAGATTCTGCAATCGAAAACAACTAGGATCCAACTTTTCAGCAATTAAAAATGATCCAAGCCATAAGTTTTGAAATTTTGTGTGCTCTCCCTTTCCCTCATGCGGTTTGTCCCACTTCAAGACGAGATCGCCTACTTCAAAATTCCTATCAGAAGCAGAATTAGAATCGAACCAGCTTTTAACCAATTGTTGATGTTGATCTAACTTACGTTTATCTTGGGCTCTTACTTCTTCTAGCTTCATCAAAGCGTTAATTCATTCTTCTAAAGGGGGACAATCTTCTTCTTGGACTTTTTGTGACAACTAAAGCGAAGAAAGAAGAATGTGAGGTGGCAGAATTGTTTCTCTGCCATAAATGAGAAAAAAGGGGGAGTTACCTATAGCATATTTTGGCGTTACCCTATCAGCCCATAGTGCGTTCAGCAATGCATTGTGCCAATTCTTGTGATTTTCAACCACAGTTCTCTTGATTATTTTGATTAAATTCTTGTTTTTTGATTCTGCTAATTTGTTGCCCTGGGGGTAGTAACTAGCAGAATACTTCAACTTAATTCCTTTTTCCAAAGAGAACTCGCTCATCTCAAGAGAAGAAAAATATGAAGCATTATCGAAAACTAAACAGTCAGGAATACCGAAACGAGTGATGATATTCGAATTTAGAAAGGCAATTACCTGACTGGTGTTGATAGTTCTTAACGCAGCAGCTTCAGACCATCGAGTAAAGTAATCGGTGGATGTCACAATATACTTGTGTTGTTGCGAGGACGGAGGGTTAACAGGACCTATGATATCAAGGCCCCATTGCTGGAAAGGAGAATCTACTGAAACGAGTTGCAAGGGGAAGGTTGGTTTTTCTAACCACCCTGATGCTTTCTGACAGATGATACATTTACGACACAAGACATGGGAATCTCTAAACAACGTGGTCCAGTAATAACCGGCTCTCAGAACCTTATGAGCAGTGGTGTCACCACCGAAGTGGCCACCAGCTTCTCCTGCATGCAACTCTAGCAAGACTTTTTTCTGCTTCGTCTTTCTCGAGACAACGCATCAGTACGCCGTCAAAACTCTGACGAAACAGGATACCATTAACCAGATGAAAGGAGGCAGACCTCAGTCTCAATGCTCTTCTTTTAGCGGGGTCAAGGTGACTGGGGGATGATCCATGTTCAAGACAGAATCTTATATCGTCGTACCAAGGACTAACAAGGTTTTGTGTACAACAGATTAAACTTTGATCGCTTTGTCCTAGGTTTGACGTATCACTACCTTCTTGTTGTCCTATTTATGAATCAACCACCATCTTACATAACCCTTGGCCTCTCACAATCTGAGATGGGGTGATTTCTAATTCATACTCCTGCAAGGAGGTGACCCAGTTAGCTCTCTTCTCTCCTAACTCCTTTTGCACTAACAAATTCCTTACGGCAGGGGAGGGGACAATGACTTTCATCCTTGAATTCAAAAGATAGGAACATAAGTGTTTCACTGCTTTGAAAACAACATAGGCTTGTCGATCAACCATTGGATAGTTAAGTTCAGCACCTTTGAAAGCAGAGCTCATAAAGGCGATGGGTACTTCGTTGTTCTCGGCATTCTTCTGAGTTAAGACGGCGGCATAGGAACGGTCAGAGGCAAAAGTATAGAGTGTAAAATCTTGAGAGAAGTCAGGGCTCATGAGAGACAGAGTGTCTATTATGGCCTTCTTTATTGCATTAAAAGCTTGGTTTTCTGGGGGTCCCCAATGATATTGGGTGTCTTTCTTAATCAGGTTCTGCAAGGGTCTGACCATTTTGGAGAAGCTGGGGACAAATCTTCTCACAAAGTTAATTTGGCCTAAGAAAGACTGCATGGATTTTTTGGATGTAGGAGGGGGAAGTTTAGCGATGACTTGGGTCCTTTTGGGGTCAATAATCATTCCATCACTATAAAAAATGAATCCTAGGAGTTTACCCTGTTCTACTGCAAAGATGGACTTCTTGGGGTTCAAGGAGATGTCGTATTTACGACATCACAGCATGGCGGCTCGTAAGTGAGTTAGATGATCGTTTTTGTTTTTTTAAAATATAGTCACATCATCTAAGTAAACTATGACGGACTGATTGATTAAGCCTCAGAAAGAAATTTCCATTACTCTCTGAAAAGTGGCACCGACGTTAATCAATCCAAAAGGCATTTTGCGATAAGCATAAGTGCCCCATGGGGTATGGAAGGTATTTTTTAGTTGGTCTGGTGGAGACATCAGGACTTGGTTGTATCCAGAGAAACCATCCAATAAGGATAGCCTCTCGGAACCAGATACCTGTTGAAGGATCTGTTCCATGGGCGGGACAAGATAGTTGTCTTTATCAGACGCTCTATTGATGTTTCGGAAATCGACACAAAGTCGGATTTCCCCGTTTTTCTTCCGCACTGGGACAAGGTTGGACACCCATTGAGTGTGCCTAATAGGAAACATTATTTTAGCACTTAGGAGTTTATTCAATTCTTTTTGAACGGTCGGTTCAATTTTAGGGTGCATTTTCCTTAATTTCTGTTGGAAGGGTAAGGTTTGGGGCTTCATCGGGATGACATGTTGTAAGATATTAGGGTCGAAAGTTTTAAGATCATCATACGTCCATGCGAAGAAATCTTTAAATTCTTTGAATAATTTAATGAATGCAACTTTTTTTTGTCGAGAACATCCCAATCATAGATTAATGCATTGAGGTTTTTCATCAGTTCCTAAGTTCACTTTTTCATAAGACAACGAGGAACTATTAGTTTTACAATTGACCATCTTTTTAAATTTATCTTCAAAATCATAAAACTTCTCTAATCTAACTACAGATTTGGGTATCGAATTTACCATATTCGATAAAGCTTCAGGAGTTTCCGGATCATGTATTACCGTAAAATCGTGCAAATTGTCATCGTGCGTGCGTTCATCTATCACCATGCATTGAAAGGTTTCTTCCATGTGCAGAAATTTAATGATCTGTTGATCATCGTCAAATACTCTCCAGTTTGTGATATTGTCAGGAACGGATGGTCGAAACAACATCTCAACGGAGAATGCGTCTGGGGACAAGCCTTCTGCAGGAAGAAGTTTAGAATCTACATTAGCTAATAGATCTGCTTCAGCATTATTTAATCTAGGAATGGAATTTATATTGAAAGCAGAAAATTTATTCATTAAACTCCATACCTCAGACTGGTAACTTTTGAGATGCGAGGAAAGACAGTATATAGAATCTCTTACCTGTCTAACCACTATTTCAGAGTTGCCAAAGACGGTTAAATTTTGAATGTTCATATCCAAATCTTTTCTGAGACCTTGCAGTAAAGCCTCATATTCTGCAGTATTATTAGTACATTCAAACTCTAGTCTACAAGCCATTAATGTCTTGTTACCTTCCGGATCGATAATGATGCAGCCTGCACCAACTCCTTCTTTTGACTTTGATCCGTCGAAATATAAAGACCAAATTTGATTTTCATCAGATACATGAGATCGTTGTGTGGAAGTTGTTGGCTGCATATATGCTGCAATCTCGGACTGTTTTTCTGGATTGATGATAGGTGAAACCTCGGCCATGAAGTTGCCGAAGAAGGTGTCCATCCCTTGTACTTCAGGTGTATCCGTAGAAGGTGTATATGGTTCGTTGGGATCATTTAATTCCGTGACCTTGAACTTAAGGTAATGCTCATGATTCACTTTAATCTTGTTGGGCTTACCGTTCTCTGGAAGCCATAGGTGGGACCAATCTGTCGCGAAGTAGCCGTGTAGCTGCTCCGACCAGTCCTTGCTAAAAAACAGACCATACACTTCTGGAATATCTACAACGATTATATCAATAACCTAATGAACCTTGGGGTTAGACGATAATCTAATCAATACATTTTTTAGTTCGCCTATAACTTTAACATTTGTCCGATCAAGTTGTATGATTTTTAAAGTAGATGGTTCCACTTCAGCGTTAATTTTTTGGCAGACAGACAAAGGCATCACATTGGATGACGCTCCTGAGTCCACCATACAATTATGCACATTTCTGTTGAAAATCTTGAAAGTTAAAATAAAAGGAGGTACATTTTTGCGAGTACTAGGAGTAATAGCTTATGGCTTCTTACTCGCAATTTCTAATGCTACTTTATCTACATTATTTACATTATTTACAGGGATTACAGGAAGGCTTCCTTTATCTTGAGGATCAAGATTATTTTTAGTGGAAGTCTTCTGAGGGACTTTGCTTTGCACAACCTTGTTACCACTTGAATTACCATTCTTGTCGTTCTCTGAAATATTTTGCAACATCTTTTGTAACAAAAATGGAAACTTGAATAACTCATAAATAGAAATGTTAGCCCTTAACTTTTTAAGATCTTCAACAACATCATAATCTAAGTTGGGGTTCACGTTACTCTGTTTAGTCTCAACTGATTTAGATGGCTTTGGAGGCGAGGTTGTAGTGTTTTCGGTAGAAGGCTTGTTTGTTGTCTTACTCCTGGTATTAAAAGGGTGAACAGTCTTGAATTTAGCTTGAAAGAGGCTATCCGAGAAGTGTCCAAAGATGTTTGGAGAATACTCTTCTTCTTGAACCGTTTCTTGTTCAACTACCTCCTGAGGGGTCTCAGGGGGTATCAAGTTATCTTGGGCTTCTAGAATTGTTTGAAGAGCACATTGTAAACTTTCTAGATTAAGGCCCTCGTTGGTTGGACTAGGTCGGTTGGTAGGAAAAGGTTTCCGGAAAGGAGGTTTGTAGGGTCCTTTACTCGAGGAAGCTTCTCCAGTTGACCTTTTTAAGTCTATAACTTGATTTGATAGTTTTTGAACAACTTTAGTTAAATTTTCCAAATCAGAGTTTTCAGGTTGTGTTTTGCTTTGAGTAGGTCTGGGGAGAATTTCAATCTTCTTTTTGGTAGAAGAACTAGCCTCTGTTTCATTTCTAGAAGAGTACTTAAGGCTAAGTATGTCTTTTTCAATCTGACTGGCCTCCTCGAAGGCTTCTAACAATGTAGCTTTCTTAGATCGTTTAACCCAAATAGCTATACTTTGATGTAGAGCTTTAGTGTAGTAAGCTATTATAAGACTCTCGGCACGCATAGAATCTGCAGGGATTCGGTTTTTAAGTGTTAAGAATCTTTGATTAAAGTATTTAACTTTTTCTTTTGGGTTCATTCTTAAGCTAGAAAGATCCATGACTAGGACTTCTGGAGGTTTACCGTCTCCGAACTTTTCCAAAAAGCATGACTCAAACTTTTCCCAAGACACGATGGTGTGGGGCTGTTGGGAAAAGTACCATGTGGATGCATTACCCTTGAAAGTGTAAGGGAACAACCTACAGATAACGTCTTCATGTTCGACATTGTGGAGTCTAATGGCTAACATAATTTTTTTGATATGATCTTCAGCTATCTGTTTTGAGTCGGGATCAAACTTGGGAAGCCATTTCTCTGGGTGTTTAGGTAAAGGGTGTTGAGCTCCAGGTACAGCTACAACATCTTGATCAAGCCAAGGTCTAGCAGGGTTGTTCTGATTTTCCATTGGGGTAGTGGGTGTGGAAGGTTGTGAAGGTGAATTTCCTTCGTCAGAAGAGTCTCCTCCAGAAGAGGAAGGAGATGATGGATGTGGTGAACGAGGTATCCCAGATCCTCCTGCTGCAGGATTTGTGATTGGATCTATGGGATTCATAGCGAGGTTAGTGTCACCTAATTGTTATCTGATATCAAAGAAGTCCAAAGGTTGACCCCACAGACGGTTTGGTTTCCTAAGACGAGATAAGGCACTATGTGTTTTAATAAGAGATTGGCGTACAATCTCTTGTATGTCACCACCTGTAGGATTATGGGTTGTTGTCTCAACTGTGATCTGTGGATCGTCGGTTGAAGTAGTCGTTGTTTGAAGGGGAATATTATCATGTGAAAGGCTTCTAGTCACTATAGGGGAGAGATTAGGGGGTGGAGGAGTCTTGCGACCGCCTCATGCCATTAATTAAGTTCAGACCCTCCTTCTAGCGCCATTTGTTGATGAGCGAAATTGACCGTTCGTCAACTGAGAGAGTGGAACCGGTCTGGGGTTGTCTAATAACCCAAGCCATTTGGAATGAACCACCCTGACGGGTTTAGCAGCTCTGTTAGCCGATCTAAGTTCCTAAGAGAATAAAAGAAAACTAATCTAAACTAACTAATCTAACTAAAACTAAATAAAACAAACTAAACTAACTAACAATAAATAAATAAAAACTAAATTAACTAACAATAAATAAAACAAACTAAACTAACCTAATTATTCTATATATATAATCTACTAATTACTACTATACTAACTACTAATTGAAATATAACTTATTCACAAAATATACAATATCTACAATTCACAGATTTGAATAAAACCTAAAAAACTCATTTGCTTTCTGCCCTAAGACAGAGAAAGATATTTTTATTGATTTTTTTGATTTTATGAACAAGAAATAAAACTTATTGAAATTAAACAATCTAATATACTTACTACACATCTATCTAACTAAAATACTAACAAATATACTAAACAAATAAACAACAAACAGACCTGGAAACGCTCCAGATTTTCCGTGTGTATGATGACTGTTCTAGCAGATTGGAGGAAGGAAACTCGCACCGAATAATCCTGAAGCTTCTCGTAAACGATACGCTGCAATGCTCTGCAAGTTGAATATAGGACAAACAAGACATAAAAGAAACAACAATCTTATAATTTACAAATCTCTACAATTAGATAAACCTGTATGCAAAGATTTATAGATGATAGTTCAGTTGATGAAGAAGAGAAATCTGCCATTCATAAGCTGAACTAAGTAATTGATGTACTCTTAAAATTAGTGAAAGAAAACAGACATGGATCACATTAATTCAACCATATTGTTTTGCAAAGACTGTGATAGCTAAAGTAGTCACTAATCAAATACAAATTGATAAACATAAACATGAAACAAAATATTGATATTGTGAAAAGCTAAAGTTGTAGCAGAACATCAACTTCTGTCTCTGTTTGTATTAAAATTCCATATCCTTGTTCTCCCAAGAATGAGGATGATCATTATTACAAAAATAATAAGTATTTATAAGTTTTTTCACAGGGTAAAACCTCCCTGTGGAAGTTAAAACTGTTTACAAAAATCAGGGAAGATATTCCCAATTTTAACTAAACTAACAAACTGAAATGAGAGTAAAATATCTGAATATACTCTAAACTGTCCATCAAATCCCATGCAATTCGAAATTACCTAAAGAGGACAAAAATGAACAACTTAGAATGATTTTTTGTTAATAAAATGATAGAAAAACTAATTCTATAGACAAGCTACATAATCATTTGATTCTGTAGCTAGTCTAAATAAAGATACAGAATCAGAATTGAAACTAATTGAAAATCTTTTAAGGAGATTTAATTCAATTATCATCCAATAATTAATTGAGAATGAATCATATATTGAAATCGTTATCCCATTATGAACTCAAACAAGATCCACATCATCTAACCGAATACAGAGATAGCAATACTCTGTTTCGATTATTGTCATAAGTCGGGTAAATGAAATCATATGTAACAACATCGTAATCGTTTATCAACAAATTAAATCCATCTGTTATGAAATTGTTTCGGTATTCAATTGAAAACAAAACAAATCACAAACACTTCATTACACTTGTGAATCGAACAGGATTATCACGATAACTGTATAGCAAGCGTTTTAGGCTGTGAACGAATTCAAATCGTAATTGTCTCGTAACTGTCACAAACAAAATCGTAACAGGATAAATCAAACAGAATTCCTTATAGATATCGATCGTTTATCATTGCACAGTGAGCAAACAAGATCGATTAATTTTGATCACAATCGTTTCAATCAAACGAATCATAACAGGGTTTGAACAATTCATTTCACAAATTTAAAATACAGAGCATCAATTATAATCTGAACTCGACCCATAGAACAAACTTGCCAAATTAGAATAAGAGCGAATCGATTAACTAAGGTTTTCACACAGTTGTTATGATTCATATTCATTTCCCGATTCGGGCACGAATGTTATTTGAGCGTATTGTTTTCATCAAAGAAACAGATTCGTTATCCTTAACTTGGAAACAATCAAATATAGAACATCACACGACACAACATCGTAGCAAGTATCTTCCCGAAAACATATACCAGTCATAGCATACCAATGATAACGAAATCGGATCCGAGCAAATCGTAACAATCAAACTCAATCAAATCGTTCACAAACCATAGCATAAGGATCATAACAAAATCAAATCCGAACATGATTATGTTCTAAACTGAATATGAAAAATTTCCTTTTCAAATCAGATACAAACCAATTCATTTGAAGGCAAACAATCAAACAAATTCAAACGAAGATTACTCAAATCCAATCAAAATCTATTGATTTCTATACTGGGAATAATCATATTGTGAATTGAAATTCATTTTTATTCAAAGCAAAGCTATATATAGAATGCACGCAATATAACAGATCCATTCAAGATGTGAACAGAACTGTTTAAAACTGAATTCAAATCGTTATATCAACCTAGATTATTTACAAAAACAAATGATATCAAATTTTCCATACCTGTGTATCGACGAGGCTGCTTGATTATGCCAGCTTGGAATTTACAACAGTCGTGGTTGATTCCACGTTTTTAAACAGGATGGAGCCGGTTGTCTTTTGCTTTTTATCTATCACTTGGAGCTTGGCTTTTTGACTGGTTAGGACTGCAACCTGGTCTTCCAAAAATTGAATCTTTGATTGGAGTATCGGCACATCAATATAATATCGCTCTAACCACAAATTGCTTTGGTCACAGGGTGACTGTGTGGGTTTAGACAGAGCAGGCGAGGGTTTGGGAAAATGATCGAGGGTTTCACGAGGCAAATTAATACTCGAGTAGTTAGGGTCGTCCTTTAGGCATGGGGGTAGGTTTGATACAAAATCATAAGGGGGTTCGGGACATAAACCTTGCGAGTAGGGGTATTCACTGGCCAGAAAATGCTCAATATCAGAATCAGATTCCTCACTTAGGATGATAGGGTTTGACTCAGCAGGGGGTTTTTCCTTGTTCCTTGCCATCCGTGAAATCAAATGTGCATTCCTTTTACCCTTATCATTAGCAGTAGGTTTTACCTTAGGTTTCTTGCTCATGGGATTTTTAATGGCCTCTGTACTCTTAGTTACAGTGTCAGGTAAGTCGATAGGAGGGTCAGCCGAGGGTTTAGGCAGTAGGAGATGCAAGGGTACAGGCGGTTTGGGTTTGGTTTCAATTACCATGGGTTTATCAACTTGTATAGGGTCGGTGTCTTCAAAGCCATTACGGGCGATGAAAGCCTTCCAATTATCACCAAGCAAACGCAAATGATAAACAATGATGAGCTTAATGAGCCCATGATGGAACAGGCTGTTGTCAGCCTTGTGCCTCTTAAACTTCTTCGACATTTTAAACAGGCTCCGATGAAAATAGAAAGACATGTTTAGAGGATACCCTATAAAAATCATCAGCAAACGCAGGTGGTGGAGGAAAACAAGCCTGTATCGACCTTCACAGGTCACGAATTGCTTTATTACCATTAAAGTATCATGCCATCGTGGTTTGAGTGCAGAGATGGGCATACCTCGGTCACAGGAGGTGACTCTACGAGATAGAAACAACAATGTTCACGGCACTTCCTCGACCTTGCAACTCTTAAACCAACGTTGTCCCGAGGTGGGTAACCCCGTGGCTAAGATGATAAACTGTTCATCAATCTCTAACTATACATCACCTACCTTGGCTCGACAGCCATCGAAGGTCATGGAAAACTTTCGTGATACACAAAGGTTAAAACCCTCGAATCGTTTCACGAAGGTAAGCCATCCATTGTCTTCCAAATCTTGACGGGAATTGTCAAACATTAACAGGGTTTGCTTGCCATTGGGTTCAACTCGTACAACTGGTGCCATGGAGCCGAACACATGGTAAGGGAGGGTTTGAATTCACCAACACACACAGTAACAGAGCTACCCGAACCAACAACAATGAACAAGCCAAAAGGATAAGCATAAATGCGAGCATGCGAAGGTGGTGGAGTCTGCCATGCAAAATATTCATTACCCAAGTACAACCGCCAATTTACATAGTTGTTCAATCCATAATAGTAGTTCAACCATTAAGTCATGTGTACAACCAATGAAATCCAATGTGTATACCAATGCGCGCAAACATTATGCCATAGTGTTCAAACATCCGACATATAAATCAAAACCCAAAATCAACTATGCGCCAATGTATATAATCAAAAGTTTAGCCAAGGTGCCAAACGGTGTTCATGTAGTTGACAAGCCAAAAGTTATAAAAATATTAACATAAGGATTATATCATATATATATATAGAAAACATCAATCATAACCCCTATGCATTTCATAGAATCAATGATCAGGCAAGTCATAAAAAGTGTAAATCCAAATATTAATGTAATGCAAACTCAATAAAACCCAATCACACAATCAATATAAGATTGACCAATGAGTATAGTTTGAAAGTTCTTCCAGCTACATAATGATAAACAAAAGATGAGCGCAGTAGGAAAATCGATAAAAAGATCATGACAGTTTAGATATTGATCAAAATGTAACTTCGAAAGATTCAGTTTTCACGCTTACAGTCGTGAAAACAAAACGAAAACAAGTGTGTAAATGTCGCAAGAAATGAAAATGTAGTTTATCTGAAAATTGCGACAAAACTTGATGTTTGCAAAACATAGGTGTAGGCAGCTTATAGGATCATGGGAAAATGTGAATTGGTTGCCAATAGGTTCTCTAGGAGGGATTGTCATTCTGTAATTTTTGGCCATGTGTCCAAAGTTGTTACATTTGTAGCATTCCACTTCAGTGCTCAAAGATTCAAACCTGTTGTAACTTCTTCTTTGTGTTTCACTAATCCTTCTTGGATAAACCTTTTGTATATGACTTTCAAAGTTGTTTATGCTCATGTTGTTAGCTCTGCAATTCACAACTTTATGTCCAAAATTATTACAATGCATAACATAAACCAAAAAATATAGTTTGATACCTGTGAGTTGAAAATATTCTTAAAGGAGGTACTCTTATGAATCCTTCTTCTTCCTGAGGCCTATTTGTTTCTATCGGTCATTGATTTTGAAATCTGAATCTTCTCAGTGGAGGAGTGTCCCTGTAATTTTCTCTATATACCTTCCTATCCCTTTTGATTGTTTCTGCATAACTTTTTGGATATGTTTCTTGTTTTGTTGTTTTGGAGATTGATCCATTTTATGTTTGATTATATCCGATTTCAGACTTGTCATGATGAGGTTTTTGACTGTTGATAATGTCATTCAAAACTTTTGAGATGTTTTGCATATTTTTCTTTTGAAGATCCTTTCTTAATGTGACAATATCTGCTTCCAAATTTCCAATGATCATTTCTATTCTTTCTAGTTGTTCTTTGAGTGCTTATTCAATTATTTTATCTTCTTCAATTTGAACCTTCAAATTTGTGATCATTTGTTCTAGTTCTTGAGTGTCTTCTTTATTTTCTAGTTCTTCTTGTAGTTTCTTGTTTTTCCTATTTTCTCTTCTGATAACTTCTATTCCACACAACAATTATTCTCAGTAGTCAACTTATGCCTCTTCATATTCTTCTTCAGAGTCTTCCACTTCCATGAATAGAACTCTTTATGTCTCACTATCACTGACTTCGTCTTCATCTGATGATGATATGTCTTTTTTGGTCCATAAGCTTTTCTTGAAAACTTTCTTTGTGGTTCTTTTACCTTTATATGTTTGTTTTCTATTTGAGTAACCTTCATCATTTCTCTTTTTCTTTTGAGGACATTTGTTAGCAAAATGACAAATACCATCACAATTAAAACAAATCAAAGGAAGCTTACCTCTATACCTTTCGTTGGTTCCCTTGTTCAATATTCTGACAAAGTTGGTTTCTTCTTCATCATCTTTTGAGACTTCAATCTTCTGACAAAGTTGGTTGCTTCATCATCATCTTCTAAGATGTCACTATTGCTGCTATGTTTTTTTTCCTTTTTCTTTCCCTTTTGCTTTGACCTTTTGGATGCTTTGAAGGCTGCTTCTTTTATATATTAATTTTCATGTTCAGTTCTCATTTCATATGTTGTGAAGATTCCATGTAGTTCGTCCATGATTATTGATTTTAGATCTGCTCTTTCTTATGGTGATGATATATTAGGGTCAAATCTCATAGGAAGATATCTTAGTATCTTTTGAACAATTACAGATTCTTTGATTTCTTCTCCCAATCCCAGGATTGTATTTACTGTTTCATTGACTCGTAAAAAGTAAGCTGCAATATTCCCATCTTCCTTCATCTTTAGTTGTTCAAACTGACCTCTGTAAGTTTGAAGCTTTGTTGCTTTTACTTTTGAATCTCCTTCATAAATATTTCAAAGTTTGTCCCAAATATCTTTAGTAGATTTACAATGTGAAACTTTGGTGAATATTGATTCTCCAAGACCATTCGAAAGTGCATTTGTGGCTTTGGAATTATTCTGACCAAGTTTCATTGTTTTTCCATTTGTCAGTGGAACTACTGGTACTGTGTATCCATCTACAATTGATTGTCAAATTTCAAATCCCTGTGCCTATATATATGTCTTCATACTTATGCTCCAAAATGCATACTTTTTTCCATCAAATTGTGGTATTCCATTTTTATACATGTTGTTGCTCTCCATGATCTACCTTTCAATGGTTAAACTAATTTATGAAGGAACCTTCTCTGATACCAATTGTTGGATTATTGAGAGGGGGGTGAATCATTAATAGAGCAATCTAATCTTTTTTAACCATATAATGCAAGTGTTATAGCAATGTGTCATTATCGTCCAATATTTGCAAAGTAAATAAACAATGAACAAATAAACAATCATACGCATATACAGTACACCAATGTTTTTACATGGAAACCCAAAGCGGGAGAAAACCACGAAATGTTTTTTCTTATATGTCTTGAATAATTAAATTCATTGGAAGCACCAACTTCCTTTGTTTTCCGGTTGCAACTAGAAGGAGGCTCCAACCCCCTAGTTTCTTAGGCTACAACCCGAAGGAAGCTCCAACTCCCCAATTCTCTAGCTACAACTAGAAGGAGGTTACAACCCCCTATTTTCTCCGGCTACAATCGAAAGGTGGCTACAACCACCTATCCTTTCCCCATCCAACTGCCCTAAAGTAGAATTATAATGATGGAACCAATGTCACACTATCACTGTGAGATATACCATTGTACAACTTGTATCACTGCCATGTAGCCAACCTGTATTGTTTCCCTACAATCATCCTGTACCTGAACTGAACATGTACTAACCAAAATACAACAGATACACGACCTGTAGTTCTGCAACCTGCATATGTACACACTCTATATATACAACAGCCTGCATATGTATGCGTTATGTCTATTATGCAGCCTGCGTATGCCTTTTGAAACTAGGGATATGTGACCTATAGTTCTGCGACATGCGTATGTATGTGCCCTGTCTATACAACATCCTGTGTATGTACGCATCTTGTCTGTTATGCAGCCTGCATATACCTTATGAAAACTAGGGTTTTCTTTTTCTAAAAACTTCTAACCCTCTACAACTTCTTTCACATAGATCTGCAACCTGTCACTATGTGCAGACTATAACTGTACCCTGTGCATGCATCCTCATACATAACCTTTACCCAAAAACTCTATATCTCTCTCTATTCATGTGCTATATGAGTGTGTGTAATCATGAACAAGTATAATAACCCTCACATGATCTAGACATCAAACCCTTTCTGATATTCAGTCTCTCAATACATCAACCACTTCACAAATACAAGCTCTCAACCATGTACCACAAAAACGCTTAGCCATAAGAACTGTATTTTTGTAGATCTGACTTATACATAAGATCCCATGCATCCACTAGTCTCTCTAGGGAGAATCCTCAAATATCCATAACCATTTTATATGCATACATCAAAATCCAACTATTCATAGAAATACGACATACATTTTGAACCAATGGATAGATATGATTTATCTGAGCATAGTAGACCTTCCTGGGAGCTTGATCTAATAATATAGAACCTCTTCATCTTCGTCTTCTCAAGTTTCCATGGCTTTACCCAAATGTACGCACCCTAATACATTGTCAGCCCACGTATGTATGCACCCTAATACACTGTCAGCGCGCATACACCTCAAAAATTAGGGTTTTTTAGTATTCGTTGTAATTCTGAAACTTTTGTCGTCAACCCTTCGTACTACCTCAGAGTTTCGCAACTTCAGATGTATCAATGAGTACTTGCAATAAGCCTTACACAACAAAAGATATTCAATATGTTCAAGTGTGTTTAAATGAGAGAGCTTTGCCTCTTATTTATACTTTCATGTAGCATCCCACTTTCCTTCTTTTAAGGAGTTCTCCATTAACTTTATTATTTAAATATCTTCTTTTGCAAACACTTTGACTTTTTGGGGCTTTTAGATGACTCGTGAGGGTCCTCCAACTTCATATGGCCATAACTCTCTAACCATGAGGAGTTATGTGACGTTCCACATACCACCAGAAATGGCATGACATGTACTATCCGTCTGGAATAGTCTTACCTGCAAATATTTCAAAACTCATACTATTAACCATCAAACTAACTTTGTTCCATTACCAAAACCATTGTGCTACCAGACTTTCTTCAAGGGTTGACATCAATGACAACCAATCCAATTAATCAACACTTACCGCAAGCCCCTCGCGGCCTTTCCCACCCCCTCTCCAATCCCCCACAACCTCCCGTAAGCCTCCCCCACTCACTCCTATAAAATCTCCATTAAACTCTCTCGTAAACCCTCTTGTAAACTCTCCACTCCCTCGCAACCTCTCTCCATGCACCCTCCACCCCCTCCCCATTCCCCCATAGTCTGCATCCCCCTCCCCATTTGTCCACCTCACTCCCACGTCGTCCCTCTCCCATTTTCATTTCCTTTCATCATTCACCCACCATACACTCTCCACTCTTCCACACCCTCCACTCTCCACAACTTGACACACATCCTTCCACCTTAACCTACATACAATTATTTAAACTCAAATAATTAAAAAGGGGATATTCCAAGCAAGATCAAAATTACAGAAAAATACTCACACCCAAACACCAGAAGGATGTTGGAATTAAAAACTCAAGTGGAAAAAATAGACCAAGAGTGTAAAAGCATTAGAAAATCACTCAAAAAGTCAATGAAAAAAATTCACAATGAGTTACTAGAAGAAATAAAACTCAACAATAAGGCACTCAAACAAGAGTTGACCCATAATCTTAAAGAAAAAATTTCAACGAAAATCAGAATCGAATTACAAAAAGGCATGGATAATCTAAAACAAGATATTAAATACGATATTTTTCAAAAACTCAGGGTTAACCTACAATGAGGTCGGGAAACTTTAAACGAGAAATAAATGACAAATTGAAACAAAGTCTCGTTGTGATGACACAACATCGGGAAAAAAATCTTAATGAACTTTTAAATTTAACAAAAGGTCGAGGTCACCAACAAGCCACCCAACCACAACCAAATGACTCAATCACATCTAACACATCACCCCCGCCACTCACCACCACTGCCTCCCTACAATTCAAATTCCCAACCTATATCACAACATCAACCCTTAATAATTTATCCTCCCAAACCCAAATTTGAACTATCAAAATACAATGGAGGCGATGACCAATGCATGGCCTGGTTTAACAAAACTGAAGAATATTTCCATATATATAATATGACAACCGATGAAGAAAAGGTCAAATACGCATCCATGTACCTCAAAGGCACTACATACAATTGGTATCTATGGTGGAAAGGGATAATTCAGTCATATAATTGGAATTCTTTCAAAAATGATTTTTTTAAAAGATTCCAGAGCATCTCGGAAAAAGTATTTTTTTTCAAAACTCACCAGATTACAACAAAAAGGCAGCATATATGAATTTACGCATCAATGGGAAGATCTCACCACACGAGTATTTGGACTATCTGATGATCAATTACTCCAGTCTTTCATAGGTGGTCTCAAACCACATATCCAAGATGAGTTAAGATTACATGAGGTTACTACGGTAGAAATAGCAATACGCAAGGCAAAAGCCGCAGAATAAAAACTATAAGGCCAATCAAGATTCAACAAGGTTTACTAAAGAAGGAGTGTGCCTCAAACCACGGGAAATGACAAATACATACCACCCAATCTACGTGAAGATAGAAGAAGAAGTTTAGAGTCCCAAAGGATAAAAGAAGGAAAATGTAAATGATGTGGAGAGAAATGGGACCCAAGACATAGGTGTCAGATCGAAGATAACTCAAAAAAATTGTACACTTGTGAAGCAGAAAAAGACGACGAATTAGACTCAGCAGAGTCAATAAATGACGAAATGGAAAATTTCCAAAATGAAACTTCATAACTCATAGAAGAAAACACACCAACAATATCGCTCGCAACCATCACAGGCATTACCCAACCACAAACTCTCAAATTAAAAGGACATATCAAAAATGATAATGTCACCGTACTAATCGACACTAGAAGTACCCACAATTTCCTCGATATCAAGATTGCAAGGAAACTCAAATTATTTGTATATCTAGTTCCAGATATGAAAGTAATTGTTGCAGATGGAAACAAAATTGGAAATTTCGGAAAATTCCATAAGGTGAAACTCCAAATCCAAGATTTCAATTTGGAATCAAAACTGTACACCATCCCTCTAGGAGGAGTAGATGTGGTTTTAGGAGTCCAATGGTTACAAACCTTGGGCACATACTCAGTCAATCACCAGGAACATTTCTTCCAATTCAATTGGCAAGGGAAAAGTTATAAATTAGATGGTTTTCAACCTCCACAAACACAGGTTATGTTGTCACAACAAATGGAAAAAATGATCTGAAAAGGAGAAACCGCATACTTCATCCAATGCCACAACATAGAAATACAAGAATCAGAACATGATGACTCCAGAACATCATACATCCAAGATCGAATTCAAAAACATAAGATGGTATTTCAAGACCTTCCCATGGAGTTACCGCCTCAAAGAATAATTGAACATATAATTGAAGTTAAACTAGGATCAAGCCAAGTCAAGGTTAGACTGTATAGATACCCCCATCACCAAAAAAAAAAAGATAGAAGGATTAGTCTAGGACCTATTAAAATGTAGATTCATCAAGAAAAGAAAAAGTCCATATGCAACTCCAGTAGTGTTAGTGCGAAAGAAAGATGGATCTTTCACATTATGCATAGATTACCGAGGGCTAAAAAAAATAACAATTAAAAATAAATTTCCCATCCTGTTTATTGATGAAATGTTGGCTGAACTTCACGGAGAAAGATATTTTTCAAAACTTGATTTAAGATCTGGGTACTATGATATCAAATTCAGACTATAATATGTAGCCAAGACTGCCTTCCAGACACATGAAGGACACTACAAATTCAATGTGATGCCTTTTGGGCTAACTAATTCCTCCGCCACTTTCCAAGCGACAATGAATGAATTATTTCACCCATACTTATTGAAACATGTCGTATTATTTTTCAATGATATATTAGTGTATAGTAAAACATAGGAGGAGCATATGAAACATTTGGGACAAGTGTTATCTCTTCTAGAGGAAAATCAATTCTACGCCAAAATTTCAAAATGTACATTTGGCAAGGAGGACGTTGATGTCAGACAATTGGCTTAGGTTGATGGACAGTTGGTATGGATTGTTGGTTGTAATTGATTTCAACCATTGGAGAGTGATATTGTAGATTAATATCAACCCTTAGTGATTGATGTCAACCCTTGGAGAAAGTCTGGTAGCAAATTATGGTAGCACAAAGGTTTGGGTAATGGACCCAAGTTTGTTTGATGTATAATGGTATGCGTTTTAATATGTTTTAAGGTAATAATATTCTAGATGGGTAGTACATGTCATGCCATTTACGGTGGTATTTGGACATCACATAACTCCTCATGGTTAGAGAGTTATGGCCATGTGAACTTGGAGAACCCAGGTTTGGGTAATGGACCCAAGTTTGTTTGATATATAATGGCATGTGTTTTGATATATTTGCAGATAAGACTATATATATGGATATTACATGTCATGCCACTTCTGGTGGTATGTGGAATGTCACATAACTCCTCACGGTTTGAGAGTTATGGCCTTACGAATTTGGAGAACCCTCATGAGTCATCTAGAAGCCCAAAAAGGTCAAAGTGGTTTAAGATATTTTTAGAAGGTAAATAATAAAGTGAAGTGATGAGTGTACTATAAT
>JZKD02S1126824.1:488439-516645 GCA_000966675.3 Picea glauca | reverse complement strand
CGAGGATGCCCATGCCATTTCTACTTCTAGCAGTAGTGATGATTGATCATTGATCATGTTGATCAATGAGATAGTGACTTGTAGTTTTGAGACTGTTTTGACTCTTGCTAGTATGTGTTTTTTTGTTGTGGTCTATAGAGGAACGAGGCTATTTTGACTCTAGAGCCTCCTTGATTATGTATTTATGTTCCAATCTCTAGATATGTATTTCACTTGGTGCCATTTTGATATATTCATGAGCATACCTTGGATATTTTGTCTATAATTGTCTCTAATGCTTTGGAAACATGATTTAAAATCTTTCCGATCTCTAGATATGTATTGCACTTGGTGCCATTTTGATATATTCATGAGCATACTTTGGATATTTTGTNNNTAATTGTCTCTAATGCTTTGGAAACATGATTTAAAATCTTTCCGATCTCTAGATATGTATTGCACTTGGTGCCATTTTGATATATTCATGAGCATACTTTGGATATTTTGTCTCTAGTTGTCTCTAATGCTTTGGAAACATGATTTAAAGTCTTTCAGATCTCTAGATATGTATTGCACTTGGTGCCATTTTGATATATTCATGAGCATACTTCAGATATTTTGTCTCTAATTGTCTCTAATGCTTTGGAAACATGATTTAAAATCTTAAAAATATATTTTTTCGTTAAAATTTAAATATTTTATGTATTTTTTAAAAAAACCGGTTCGACCGGTTTATTACCAGTTCTGGTTCTGGTTCAGGTTGGACCCTCGACCGGTTCAGGTACCGGTTTCGGTTTTTAAAACTATGATATAGATTGTCTTCTAGAATGCAAAATTTTAATGCTTTCAATTTCAAAAAACTAGCTTTAGTTTTGGTCAGACCAGGGGGAGTTTGTAAGTTATGCAAAACAAATATCAGGTCTGCGTACCATGGAGAGTTCAGAAATACCTCTTTCATGCTTGGAGTCACCTGCTCTCCCTGTTCATCTACTGCAACTAAGAAATTAATATCAATAGCATGGAAATTGGATTCAGCCATTAACTTTGCTAGACCTTGACCTTTAATCAATTTAGTAGCCTTAATCTCTATGTCATACTCTAGAATGATAGAAATCCATTTTCCTCTTCGGCCGTCCGGATTGTCCTGGGTTAAAATGTCTTTTACTACCATGTTCAGAAAATATGCGATGGTGTTGGAATGGAGAATATATACTCTAAAATCCTTTATGGATTTTACCATGGAAAAGGCTTGTTTCTCCATTATTTTATAATTCAAAGAAGCATCTCTTAAAGATTTACTGAAAAAGGCTATGGGTTGTTCATACCCTTCATTGTTTTTCTGTAGTAATACTATTGCAATGATATGTTCAGAAGCGAAAGAGAAAAGATAAAAATCTTTGGTGAAATCAGGACTGAAAAAGACTGGAGCCTGCGTGGGTACATGTTTAACTTGTTCAAAAGACTGCTTAGACTCAGTGTCCCATTTTATTTTTGTGTCCTTTTTTAACATGTTTGTGATGTTCCTGAGAAGCTCGGCCAGCTTAGGTATGAATATTTTCAGAAAGTTTATTTTTCCAATGAAAGACTGTAACTCTTTGATATTTCTTGGGTGTTCTAATTTTTGAATGGCCTCGATTCTGCTAGGGTCTATCTTAATTCTGTCCTTAGAGATTATGTGCCCCACCAGTTTACCTTCCTCTAATCCAAAAAGGCTTTTCTTAGGATTCAGATAAATCCCAAATTTCCTGCATTTCTCAAACACTCATCTGAGATGTCGTAAGTGCTCATCATCGGATTGGGAATAAACAGTTACGTCGTCCAGATAAATGACAATAAATTTGCCAAGTTCTTCCAAAAAAGCGATGTCCATCGCTCTTTGGAAAGTGGCCCAAGCGTTCATCAACCCGAAAGGCATTTTCACGTACATGAAGGTACCCCAAGGTGTTGTGAAGGTTGTTTTCTCTTGTTCATCTGGGTGAACAACAACTTGATTATAACCTGAGAAACCATCCATTAAAGAGATTCGGCTAGACCCAACTACCTTTTGTAATATATGGTCCATTTTTGGCAATGGGTAGTTGTCTTTTAAAGAGACCTTGTTCAGATTTCAGAAATCAATGCAAAGCCTGATTTCCCCAGATTTCTTTCGGGTTGGGACTAGATTTGAAACCCATTTGGAAAATCGTAATGGAACTACGATTTTAGCATCATACATCTTTTTGATTTCTTTTTCTATCAAGGGAAGTAACTTGGGATTGATTCTCCTAAGTTTCTGTCTAAAAGGTTTTTGATCTTCTTTCATTGGGATCCTATGTTGTATGATGCTTGTGTCATAAGATTTCAAGTCCTCGTAACCCCAGGAAAATACGTCTGAATATTCCTTGAAAAGTTCAATGTATTTGAGTTTCTACTCAGGGGGTAATGATTTGGAAAGTTTTACCATCTTGGGTTTCTCTTCTATCCCTATATTACAATCTTCAACTTCTTGACCACTGGCTTCAATTTTTGGCTTTTTAGCTACATCATTAAAATCAAATAGGTCTTCTAAAGGAACTAAACCCCTAGGTAAAACATTACTCTTTAAATGCAAAACATCAGATTCTATCTCATCTTCACCTAACTCTCTTGAATCTATCTTATTTACACTATCATTTCCAAAATCAAATTTATTTACATTTTCATCCTCATTTTCTAAGTCTATGTTTGTACACTTGAAATCATTTTTACATTGTAGAAAATCTTCAATTTGATCATTGTTACCAAATACCTACCAGTATCTGATGTTGTCTGGGACAGTCGGTCTGCAATTCACCTCCACCGTGTATGGGCGAGTGGAACGAAAAGGTATCTTTCATGTAGTTGTTGACGTAGCTAAACCATCTGCTAAAATATTTTGTCCCCTGGGCATCACCTGCAAATCAACTTCAGTGAAACATTTAAGGGCATCCAAAACAACATTCCTATAATCTCTAAGACAGGGATGTTTTGTTGCATACTCACCTTTAATTTGTTTGATAATTAATTCAGAGTCTCCTCTTACCATGATTTGTTTGGCACCAACCTTCTTCAGTAGTTTCAGACCGAGCATCAAAGCTTCGTACTCGGCTATATTGTTAGTGCATTGAAAATTCAGTTTGTAAGAATAGTTCTATGAATACCTAGATTTGTGATTGTGCAACCAAACTCTAGCTCCAGCTCCTTCTTTGCTTACAACTCCATCGAAATCCATGCTCCAGAAATATGTTGGCAATTCTTCATGTATCTCATTTTTCTTTCTTTCTACCTCGGTGATTTCTTGGCCGTCTTTCGGATCAAATGTATCTTCTTCCAGTTGAGCGATTTTTTCTCCCATGTTGTCGTCGTTATAAAGGATGAAGGAATCTAAATCAGAGTGTGCAGAGTACAGAGGATAGTTATGTGGATTTTCTTTACTGTTGACCATATATTTCATCAGCGTCTCTCTATACAGTCTTCTCTGTTGCCCGAATACTAGGACGATGTCATATGACATATCCAACTACAGAGTACCTTTCAACTTGGCCCCCCAATACCTGGACAACAACATACCATATTTTGGGGGAATGTCCGCAACCACAACATCCATAACCATGAATTTTGCAGGAATCTGAACTAGAGTTATGCATAAGTCCTTGATCAATTCGATACATCTGACTTTGTTGGAGTCAAAAGAGTGTAAGTCCTTGTAAGGTTTGGTGACCTCGAGTCCCAGTTTTTCCATCACTACTTTAGGCATCAGGTTATGGGAAGCACCCAAATATAACATAGCATTATGTAGAATCAGGTCATGTATATGAAGGCTGATGTAAAAAGGAGTGACAACACCATTGTCAGTCTGACCATCAACTTCAGGGCCAAACAGGAGTTCAAGTTGATCATCATTAAGATTTACCGTGTTCGAATGATTCGTCGATCCAACGGTTAAGGCCTTCGTGCCTATATCAGGTTCAATGCTCAGTTCTTTGATCACCTGTGATTGGTAAGCATCCTTACTCATCAACTCGGAAAGAGGAATAGGAATTTTCACTTTGGCTAATTCCCCTTCGAGGCTTAAAGGAGTAGATGCTCTGCTTTGGCTCAACAATTCTAATTTGTCCACCATAGTCTTCTGGGAAGAAGTATTTTGTGGATTGGTTGATGAAACCTCAATCTGTGTTGATCTTTGTAAAATGGTAAGGTTTGTTTTTGCTGGAGCTTCAGCATTACCTTTCTTAGGGATCTTCTTGGTAGAAGGTTCAATGGATTTCTTGGTTTCGACTGTTTTCTTCGTTTCGGTTACCTTTTTTGGGGAACTTTCGTCTGTCTTCTTACTTCGCAGATTGTACTGCCTATGTACCTCCATAATATCATTTTCAAGTGCATGTTGTTCAGTCTCTTCATCTTCTTCACTCACCTTTGTTTGAGAAAGAAGGAAAAGTTCTTGCTCTTCCTGAGTGAGGAAAATGGCTTAATTATCATGAATGCCCATGAGGTTTATGTGTGTGTCCTCCAATTCTTCATCAGCGTAATTTTCCTGAAAGGGTGGTATGATTTATTGATCAGTACCCCTCTGCTCTCTTTGATCCCTGGGATCTCTCTGCCTGATTTGAGGAGGATTTCTTATGAAGTTAGGATTCCAAATTTGAGGAGTTGGTTGGTTTTCTCTAGGAGGGTTTCTTTCGGATACAGTAAGTCTCTCCATCATCCTTTCCATTTCTCTAGCTAAGGAATCCAATTTGGAATCAGAAGAAGATGTGGAAGGTTCCTCTTTAATTGTGACTCTCCTCTATGTCCTCTATCGTGCCCTTTTAGCCAACAAGTTAGCCTCTACGCCTATTGCACTTTTCTGCATGTCTTCCAGGGTGGTGGAGTTTCTTTCCCTTAATTGATACGACATATCAATGTCAAAACTGTCGGGAATTTTATCAATGCTAAACCTTGTGGGGGTTTAATGTCAGCTAGAATCACATTGTACAGATTGTTGAAACGAGTGTAGTAGTCTTGTACTATCTCCCCTTGATTCCTTCTAATGTTTTCATATTCTGACAAGATCTGGAGAGCGTTTTTATTTACCTCCCATCTGTCCAAAAAACTTCTTTGAAACGCTGTAAGGTCGAGCACTGATGCAGCACGCAAGCCTTTATACCATTTCTTAACATCCCCAGTCAGACTCTGTGCAAACAATCTCATTTGAACGCCGGCCTCATCTACTTCCTGCAAATCAAAATATTCATTCATTTTATCAACGTGTTGTTGTGTGTTCAAGGGACCCGTACCATCAAACTGTGGGAGTATTGTTTGATAGTCCTGGGGCATCGCATGTAGATGTGTGGCCAACACCAAGGGAGCATATCTGGTAGCCATGATAGGAGGAGGAAGAGGGACAACAACCTAGGTGATGGATGAGGTGGTGACAGAAGATGAGGAGGATGAGGGACTAGCTGGAACAGAGTGAGCGGTTTGAGGTTTTGCAGTGGGGGATAGTACTTCAGGGGTTCAGGGTTGCAGGGTTTTTGGATCTAAAATGATTTCAGTCACAAAGCTAACATATTTTTTTCTAAACAGGCTTTGTTCGAAAATGGTGTCATAGTCAAGCTCTTGAAGGGAAACAAGTTCCTCTCAAAGATAAGGGGACCTCTGAAGGGGACTATGACTTCCTGAAGCTTCTACAATGGTCTTTTTCCTGAGTAACTGTTCTGCATTATCGATTGCTATTGCAGGTTTCGAGTCTGGGTGGGATCGAGTATAAGCTCTTTTAGGAGCCAGATTTCTTTTTGATTTATATATATATATATATATATATATATTTAGTTTTACAAGTCTGAAATTAATATGTACAAGCTTTTAACAACCTCTAAACATTATTTCTTTCTCAGATTTGCAATTTTTTCAGAAACAAGATTTTCTTCTAGGGAAAAGAAAACATGGGGTTGAAAATTTGTTCAGTTCCCCAGTATGGTCGCCACTATGTTAATGCTCTGTAAATTCCCATAGGTTGTCAGAAAAGAAGAAACTTACAAGAGGTAACTTTATCCAACCACTTCGAAACTGGAATCCATCCCTACCAGCTTCAGAGAGGGACCTCTCTGTATGATTTAGATATGTTTTAAATTTAGGATATTAGGCTAGTTAAATAAAATAAGTTTGATTGGTTTGTTGTTGTTTTTGTTAAGTTGGTTGAAAGAGATTTACACGTCCATTGGGAAAATTCGGGGAAGTAGTGAACCTGGGGGAAAAGATACAGGGGAAGGTTTGACTCCCAGAGCCCGATTTCGTCACTTTGGTCTAAGAAAAATTCCTTTAGCAATGACTATAAATCTGCGAAGTCGAATTCTCATATGGAGTCTATGATTAAATGGTCTTTGTCGACCAGAGGTATCCTGTTGAGGTCGACAGGAGGCGGGAGGGAAGGATTTTCCTCGACCTTTGTTTTCTTTGATTTTGGCGCCATCATTGTAACAATACCTGCAAGTAAAACAAAAAGGTTAGCGTGGATGACTGTGGATTTGGGCGACTGACTGTAACGGAGAGGAAAATGGGGAAAAATTATCTGGTGAGGCGATAGGGTAAATGATGAGGGAATGAATGGTGAAGGTAGTTTTGAGAAAACGGATACCCGTTGGGCACGGGAGACAGGTCAGAAGGTTATCGGATAGGTTAGCTAGTAATAAATGGCCAATGGGTCGTTTAGAGTGTGAGATGGTAGGTGAAAATAACTAAAGAATACGGTTGGGTGACGTGGAGGGTATTGATTGGGGGAAGTGACCACGGTGAAGGGACTTGTAACGGATGAACAGGGGAATGGACTGACAAAGTTATGAGACGTGACCCTTATGGAAAAGGTGGAAAATGATGTCATGGGGTGACGAGGTATGTCAGAGAGTAATAAGAAGTGTGATTTGGAACCAATGGATTCCTGCCACGTAGAGATAAGGGGCCCGCCAGAAAAATATTCCATTCTGGACCCACCCCCCTCCGTTAAAAACAGATCGGTCGGGGGGGGTCCGAAAAACATCATCAGTCATCGATTTGCATGCTTTCATTTTAGCCGTAGATCTGTGTGCAATGTTTAAACCACATTCCGGACCCCCTCCCCACCATTAAAAGCAAAACGGTCAGGGGGGGTCCGGAAAGACTTGTCAACCGTAGATCTAGGCGTGAACATCTGAGTCGTTCATATATGCGTTGTGCTTTAACTGTGAGAGCAAAGGCAGATGTGCTCTCAAAACTTAGGATAAGTGCATATCATGGGTTTTCCCAAGTTTTTTCATGTTTTTATCACCAAGGGGTTAGACATCATAACTTCAAACATCAAAGGTATGGTTCAACATCGATCATCATACTTGTTTTATTGAGATAAAGCAAACTACCCTATGCTCTAACCTAATTACCTATGACAATTAGCCCAGATTAAATTGTTAGACTAAGAAATTACTCTATCCTGGGGTTATCTGACCAAGATTAGGCAGTTTGGTCAAATTTATTCACTAGCTAACCTAAATCACCTGACTAAGATTAAACAATTTAGCCAAGCTTATTCACTATTCCTATCAACATCAATTAAAAGGACTTGGCCATGCTTGAACTGTATGGACCAAATCATTGTTATTGCATGGGGCTCTATTGAATTTCTTTTATGCCCTCTTTTATTCTTTTTCTTTCTTTTCTTTCTCTTTTCTTTTTCTTTTTCTTTCTTTTATTTTCTTTTTCTTTTTCTTTCTTTTTCCTCAAATTATTGCAGAATGAAAAATCATTTGACAAACAAAAATACTAAAGAGATAACATTTCAGTCACCAGTTGATCCAATAAATTATAGGGTTATAACACATCCAGCCATCGAAACTTATCAGGCTAACAATTCAACAATTCTTGAGAATATGCACCATTTTGATTCAATATACACATCAAAATTATCACTCCTAGTTTCTTGGTTTTATCACCATGACAATTATAGATAATACCTAAGTATCGAAAACATAGACGCCCAGTGCCTTCCGAGATACACTTGTGAAATAAGGTGGTTTGTTGAAACCACTTTCGCCAAGACACGGTATCTTGTGTCTCAACATGTCAAATCCACCACTCGTGGAGCAGATGAAAGCTTAGTCAGATCACCCTGATTCACTCGTTTGGTACTTCGCAGCCATGTGACATCAACTGAACGCTGCCATGTAACGAACTCAAAAGCTAATCATTCAAAATGGATTGGCCGAGCATGGCAACCCAACACTCTTGTACGTAATCCGTCTGCACTTCATAAATGGAATTCTATAATTACCACTCCCCAAGTATGAAGATATCTGCGTATCCATAACCGAAGTAATCTCCAAACTGCTTGACTTTCTTCTCTCTGTAAAAAAAACCTTCGGTATCCACAACCTAAGATACATGGACAAGGCTAAGTTGAGTGAGACTGGCTATTCGAGCAATATGCTAGGCTTTCCTGTGAATGAGGAAAGGGTCCTTGTGCACATCCTAGCAACTATGTTTCACACAAAGCCAGCTATAGACTCACGGTTGCAAGTTAGGTTGAATCCCACTATGAAGGATTTAGTCATCAACAAGTCAGTCGCTAAGAAGAAAAGGAGCAAGCGGCATAAGAAGGAGGAGTCTACAGCTGAAGTGGCCGAAAGTGTTGGAGAGAATCAACCAATCTGGTTGGATTCTTCCTTAAAGGCAAAGATTGCTAAGTTGAAGTAAGTCTTCAACTAAAAATAAGCATGTCTCGGTGAATTTTGAACAACCGTTAATGGAGGTAAAGAGTACCAGAGATGATAGGCATATTCTTTAAACGACCCTTTTCACAACAGGCTAACTGTTGTCATCCCCCTTTTGTAATTTTGTGATTAATACGACTATATAAATACAAAAACAGATTTTAGACTATTTTATTACAATTTATATCTGGTGATGTTATGAATCTTCTTTTCTTTTATAATAAGTTTTTCTTGTAATCTTATATTTTATTTTTATCTGTCTAAATCGGAGGAAATTAAAACTTGAAAATATTTTTAAACAATTCTTCGATGTGGTTGTGTGTTTGTTTTTCTTTTTTTATTATGCAATTTAAACTCAGACTCATCGCCTTCCAAGAGACTTCACGCACACTAAACTTTGACCTGTTCATTTATATTTATCATGCATAGCAATATCACAAGGTAAAACATTTTTCCACGCACCTAAATCTACTGTGCATTTCTTCTTTGTCGCACTGACAACTTACACGCACTACTCTTGCGTTGTGCATCAATATACACTACGCACAGTTTTTGGTACCATGCACCGATATTCCACATGCATTTAGTCCTATGCATGCACCATGTTAATTTTAGCATATTCCATAGCGCCCAATTATCTGCGCACACTACTGAATACACCGTCGTGAAACAACTTATACTCATACTTATGCATGTACCAACAAAACTCCTATGTGTTAAGCAATACTTGCGCACCCCATGTGCACATTACTATGTGTGTGCTCACCACACAAGGCTAAATTCAGTGCGTGCATCCACACATAATGATCTTCTGCGCGGTGCCACAATTTACCGCGCACACTGGCATGCCAACATTTTTCCGCGCGGTGCCAAAATTTACCGCACGCACCAGCACGCCAACCTTTTTCATGGATACTCTGTGACTCCAATTTTTGGTCACCTCGAAGTTACTCTTCTGTGAATATTCTCTTCAACTGAACCCCTCTAGCCCATCCAAGCTTAGTGTTGAATTGAAGCTCTGATACCAATCTGTAACCCCGACCACACGTAAGTTAGGGTACGCCACTCCATAGAAACCTCTCATGCTTTGACACCAGTCGGCAACATTCCCAGCCTTTAAAGGCTAGACCATGCTACTCTACGGAACTTTTCCGTTCCCTTACTGTGAAACATACGGTAACATACCCAGTAGTCAACTGAGTTATGCCACATAAATTTACTCTTTAAACTGCATGCATCTAAAACATATACATAAAAAACTCTTGCGGAAGCTTTACATATAAACATAACAAACAATTACTTTCTGTAACATACGAATTTTATACTAAAATAATAGTAACTACAGATATGCAGCATCTACAGGGAATTACCCATAAACATACAGGCAATTATAATCACATATATGATAAACCATAACATAGGCATGTAAATAACAAAGCAGGATATCATTTTATCATACAATTGGTATGTATCTTAGAAATATTGTCACCAACTACGTACAAACCGTCCACGAACCTCCCATCCATAGACTACACTATTCATCACTCTCAATAGTGAGTCACCCCCGAGCTGGGACTGAACTCCACCCAAGAAAAGGGTTCCTATCCAGGATAAGGCTCATGGGAAACAAAAAAGACTCTCTCTCAAGTGCTCACTCAACTAACAACCTACAACCTCTCATTCCCCACATGCCTGTCCCACCCAAGGAAGTGTGCCCCTTCTCTGCTCAACAGTCCCTCGACTGCCCTACTTCCCTTCCAAGGCTTCAACAATAGGCCAGACTGGAAGTATCATAGCGTTGTAGCTGTAGTTTAGCACCTTCGGGAATCAATCCCCAACAATTCTCTTGCTCGGATAATTTCTCACGGGCCTACACCCCACTTCTTCAATCCCGCTCCAAACTAACCAAGTACACCAACCGAAAAGGGTTATGGGAACAGGCTCTAGAATGGTGAAATGGATGTCTCAACGCTAACAAAATGAATGAGTGAAAATGGTCATGGAATCATTGACTAGATAATTGAGTGTGGAAAGAATCACTGTGAACTCTTCGTGGAAGTCATTGTGCAAATAATGATGGTCGGGTTGTTGGTAAGGTATCCCATGAAAAGTCACCAAATGAGTTAAGTTTCCCCACGATATGAATGCATGTACCCAACTTGACACTTGTCATATCAAAAGTTACTTTGGTCCACTTGTCCCCAACTTTAGAACTTAAGATAAAATAATTATCCATACGTTATGCTTTAGGAAATATTAATATAATATTCCCTTGACATTTATCCCTCCCTTTCCCTAACTGGTGAATTTTAATCCCCCATCTCTTTTATCGTGGTCGTCCTGCGCGCAACGATGTATTTTATATTAATCATGAGTCATGTACAAAGTAGGCTCATTTCCCTTTGACATCTAGGCGTTCCGGCCTAATACCAAAACATAAGCATCCCAGCTTATAATAACTGTCTCACCAGCCTATAACACATATCATATACACGAGGCTCGTTGTCCTCCATACTGCATGCACCTTAGTTACTGCGTGCGGTATCCTGGAATGTGCATATTACATCATTTTACTGCGCAGTTCATGCGCGCATTGTGCCACATGACGTGCATTACCAAATGAGGTCAAAACAGCTCACCATCTTAAGTACATTTATATTACATTTACAATTGGGTTCGGCCGAGGGATATTACACAAAACTTGTCGTGTATCCTAACTTCGACGTTGTAGGGGAACTCAAGAATTTATATGTCAAGATCCCACTCCTGCAGGCTCTGCAAGACATTCCAATATATGCAGAGACGATCAAGGAACTATGTGAGAGGAAGCCTATTAGGAAAATTAAAAATTCATCATCAATAATTCATGTAGTAGGAGCCTTGTCTGATCTAATTCTAGGTAGACAAGAACCAGTCAAATATGCAGATCCAGGGAACCCCAAAGTAACAGTTCAGATCCAGGGTTGTTCTTTTCCAAATACACTAGTTGATTTGGGGGCGGCCATTAATATCCTCACTATGGAAACCTGCAACACCCTAGGTTTTGACTCCTTCGAACCCACCCCAATTATGTTACAATTGGTTGATCGATCAGTGGTCAGACCATTCGGCACACTACATGATATAGAAATCTCAGTCAACTCTTGGGAATATCCGGCGGATTTCCTCATCATCAACCCAAGAAGTGGACTTGAAGGGCATCCATTGATATTGGGCAGACCATGGCTCGCAATAGCTGATGCGTACATAGGATGTTGAACGGGTAATATGACAATTCCTAGAGAAGGTGTCACAAAAAACCTCATCTTATATCCTCCAGCCAAGCCAAGCCCGACTTTCATATATCCACAATTTCCACCACCACGATATCCCGAAAAGGATCTATGAGCCCCTCTCATGCTCGAAGAAGATCTTAGACTCAAGAACCAATTGGAGGATGACGTAATCGGTGGGTTTATTAACAGCCCAACCATTGTGGGTAACCCAATGTGCCATATGCTCCAAGTTGTTCTAGACTGTGAAGCACGGGGAGACTCGCTGGAATATTTAATGGAACAACAAATCTTGACTACCGTCCTCCATGACATCAAATCCATTGAGATTGCACCAGGGAAGTCTCTAAACATTAATGCCAATTTAGACGAGCAACAACAACAAAAGCTAATTCAAGTCCTTTATAAATAATAGCAAGCTTTTGCCCGGGAGTATTCTGACATGAAAGGTATTGATCCGCAACTCTGCACACACCACATTTACATTGAGAAATATTCCCAACCTATCTGACAGCCGCAGAGAAGATTGAATCCCCACCTCAGGGATATTTTTAAAGAATAATTACAAAACATGTTGGACGTAGATTTTATATATCCTATCTCACATAGTCGGTGGGTCTCCCCATTAGTCATTGTCCCCAATAAAAATGGGAAATGGTGAATCTGTGTCGACTACATGGAACTTAACAAAGCCACTCAAAAGGACCACTTCCCCTTACCTTTCATCGATCAGGTCCTGGATACTTTGGCAGGGAATTTTTTTCTTTCCTAGACGGTTTTAGTGGCTACAATCAGATCCATATTTCCCTAGAAGATCAAGATAAAACTACATTCACATGCCCCTGGGTACCTTTTCATATAGATTATTTCCCTTTGGACTATGTAATGCTCTAGCCACATTCCAAAGGGCCATCCTGAGCATATTCAATGATCTGATCAATGAAGGGCTTGAATTTTACATGGATGATTTCACTCCTTATGGCGACGACTTCGATCAAGCATTGAATTATCTGGAGAAGGTACTAGAATGGTGCATTTCTACTAGGTTATGTTTAAGCCATGAAAAATTCCACATGATGATGATGGAAGGTGTGGTACTAGGGAATTATATTTCTGTAGATGGAATTAGAGTAGATCCAACAAAAATAGAGGTAATCCTTAATCTACCTACACCACGCACACAAACTGAGGTACATAGTTTCCTTGGTGCTTCAATATACTATCACAGATTTATGGAAAATTTTATAAGAACCGTTGCACCTTTACATGCTTTGAATGGTAATGTGGATTTTCAGTGGTCTGACAAGTGTGACGTGGCATTTGCAGGACTCAAGAAGTTGATCTCGACAACACCGATATTGAGAGGACCAAATTGGAAAATATCATTTCACATCTCCACTGATGCATCAGATATTTCCATAGGCGATGTCCTTGGATAGGAAGAAGACAAGAAACCATACGCTATTTATTTTATTAGCAAGAATCTTACTCCAGCTGAACTTAATTATACAGTAAAACAAAAATAATTTTTAGTTGTTATACATGCCATCAATAAATTTCATCCTTATATAATAGGCTATCTAGTTATTCTGTATACTGATCATTCTGCTATTAGATATCTAGCTAATAAACCGATTACTAATGGTAGGTTCACTCGGTGGTTATTACTATTGCAAGAATTTGACATCACCATCAAAGATCGACCCGGGAGAGAAAACCTTGTCGCAGACTTCCTGTCCCACATACCCAAAACAGATGACTCACTAACAGTTGAAGACCAATTTCCAGATGAGAATTTGTTTTTCGTCCCCACAAAGCCACCTTTGTACGTTGATATGGAAAATTATCTAGCAGCGGGAAAATTACCGGCACATCTATCATCAAGGGAAAGAAAACTGATCGTCCAGCATATCACATGATTCACTTGGATCGGTGGATATCTCTTCCACACAGGAGATGATCTCCAAATCTGCAGATGCGTACGAGATGACTAAATCTACGACATACTGAAGGAAGGACATGACGAGCCCTGTGGTGGGAATTTTGAAGACCGCAGGACTGGACACAAAATTTTACAGATGGGATACTACTGACCCTCAATATTTAGAGATGCAAAAAAATATGTCCAGACCTGCGACAGTTCTCAGCGGATGGGAAAACTAGGTCAGGCTGATAAAATTCCCTTGAAAGCACAAGTAGTCGCTGAACCATTTGAGAGATGAGCACTAGACATTTTGGTCCCTTCAATCCAAAGTCAAAATAGAAGCCCTATATTCTAGTTTCAACGGGCTACATGACCAAATGGGTAGAGGTAGAATGCTTACCAAATGCAACAGAAGAAGTAGTCATCAAATTTATTTTTAAATTATTTGTACGCTATGGACTACCCAGGGAAGTAATCATTGATGGGGGGTCACAATTTACAGCTCATAGAATCACCACCACCCTGGACAATTATTACAATAAGCACAGAGTTACTTCTCCATGCCACCCATAGGAAAACGGACAAGTAGAAAGCACCCATAAGGTCCTGGAGGCAATCCTGACAAAAACTGTCTCAACAAACTGACATAATTGGGCTACTGAGATCCCAAATTCCTTATGGGCTTATCTCTCAACATGGCGTAACACCACTGGCTACTCTCCTTATTACCTAGTCTATGGTAAAGAACCCATCTTCCAAATCGAGTTTGAGATCAAGACCCTAAGGATGGCCCAAGAAATTGGACCAGATCTAACAGAAGCACATAAACAATGCCTTCAATGACTCAACAAGTTGGATGAATCATGCATGTCTACTGTGGAGCACACAGCCGTTATTCAGCAACAAAGAGCGACCTATCACGACAAACATATCAAGAAGAAATCATTCAATAAAGGTGATTGGGCGCTTCTCTATGATTCCAGATTTCAGGATTTTTCGAGAAAATTACAGACATGGCTGGGACCATATGAAATTAATGAAGTCCAGGATAATGGCATGGTCACTTTAAGCACCATCAACGGGTCTGGATCTCCATTTTTGGTCAATGGACAGCAGCTGCGACTTTACCATTAACCGCCTTCAAAAGAATATTTTTACCAGGAGGTAAGTAAGGACCCTACCATTCAGATTTTGGCTGGCTGGGAAGGTAACCTAGCCACTCCAACTCCATAAATGATGAATATTGTTGACATTGTACATACTGTATATAGTTTTTTATAGATCTAATTGAGTTGTTATTTTTCTTTTTTTAGTTTTATGAAAGTCACTTTGGAAAATAAAAACTAGGGAAGATGACTATAATGTACACAATTAGCACTCTTTTCTGTTCCATACTCTTGCTTTATATTATCACGCGGACCCTGTCTTTCACAGAAAAATGAATATGTCATGTTCCACAGTAGTGATCAGGCAACCATAATGAACTCATGACATCAATAGACCATCCAATACTTAATTCTGAAATAAACTGACCCATAATAACTGAATGAATTTAGTTGATGACTAATCAGACTTAGATTCAACAAAAATATATTTCCATGGGAAGTTTCCAAAATCACCTATTCAGATGGTTAAAAATAAATAAAATTACCAACTTTCATTCCCTTCACACGATTGTTGTCCCTTTGAGTATTGTTGTTCATTCGAACGAAACAACTGTCATTCCCTTCATGTGATTGGTGTCCCTTTGAGTATCATTGTTGTTCATTTGAACGGAACAACTATCGTTCCCTTCACGCGATTTTTTTTCTTTGGATATCATTGTTGTTCATTTGAATGAAACAACTGTCATTCCCTTCACACGATTGTTGTTCCTTCATCTCGGGTCGCACTGTGCATTCTAAAAAGGAACAGTTGTTGTTCCTTCTGCATTTTTTTTCCTCATTGTCGTTCCTTTCCTTCATGTTGTTAAAACGTTAGCCATTCCTTTGGGGTACAACTTTCACTAAGTTATTTTCACCAGCATTATTATCATCACAATGATCTATCATTATTTTGTGGACTATCTTTCATACCTTATCAAATTTCTTTGGGATTAATTTCTTCAAAATATCTTAAATCTCGTTCATAATCTGTAACCACCATAATTCATTTGTTTTTCCTATATACATACAAATATACTTGAATGATAATTCGCCTTCATATTATAATAAGGAGTCTTTAGAACACTTTTTACTTGGAATCCTTACACTTATTTACGCCATCCCTTACTCTTAAGAAGTAGATGAGCCTCCCTTAATAGAGTTCTAAAACAAAATGATGAAAAAATAAAAATAAAAAAGTAAATAAAAGTAATAAAAGTTTCCCACAAAGAATAGGGGGTCTCATCACGAGCCAACCTACCATGATCATAGAATAATAACATAAGTGACATTACCACTATGGCTACCACACCAGGGTAATGGCCTTTGACATTTTTTTTCCTTCAAAGGACAAGGGGTCTCATCACGAGTTGGCTTGTTCACTTAAGTTACAATATAGTGAGTGGCATTATCATCATCTAGATACCAAACCAGAATAGTGGTCTTGTCGAGAAATGAATATTCAAATATTTATTAAGGATACAGGCTCATCTATGGGTTAAAAGGTAACCCTGTCGAGGCTATGGATGCCTTCTGGCAGCAGTGACTCTGCCTGTGGTATGGAAGTTTACCTTAAAAACACCAGGTTTATGTGTGTCTCTAGATTTCCTTTAACCAATAACAAGGCTATCATTTCGGTTATATTCAATAACTCAGGAAAAGAAAAAACATTATGATATGTGGAATATTTTTAAATGAACAGACTTAATTTATTTGGCTAATTTTTCCTTAAAACTTTTTTGAACATAGGTACAAAAATTCAAATTTCCCACAAAATAGGACTATCGTTTATGATTACCGTTAAAAAATGTTTTTTTGAAAATTATACATGATTGGTCTCCACAGGCAGTGGCAATGTCATTATTACGTCTCACCGGCAATACTGGCACTCATTAATTTCACCCACACTGACGGTCAAGGATGACCTCTACATTAATGAGGGGAGTGGACGCTCGACATGTTTTTCGATAAGATTGTAATGATTGTAATAAATGAAAACCCACATTTTTATACACTCGTCGTTCTCTGATATTTTCTAATTTTGGTAATATTTTCCTCCCAGCTGGTCTAACCAAGTCTACAAGCAGGAATGATAGTCATTCTCATTTTCTCACAAAACGATGGGTGGCTGAAGTGTGCGCAGGGAACCAACATTACTACAGGTCACTGAGCAGGCTAGAGAAATTGTACACCATATGGGGTGGATGGAGTACTTCAACCGATTGCAAGGATATGATACGAACATCACACTTGAATTCTTTTAGAATTTGCAGGGAGAAACCTTCATGGTTCGAGATATATGAATTCCAGTTAGTTTGGAAATTGTATAAGAGGTTACAAGTCTCCCTAACTCAGGCATTCAATGGACAGGAAGATATGCAGTTCTCAAATAAGCTATAGAATCCTTCATGGACCCTAGAGAGGAATTGGACAAAAAGGGAAAGGGACTTAACCTCGGCACTCTCAGCAAACCATGGAAAGAATTGGCAGGGGTAATTTAGAAATACATCACCTATGATGGACAATACGATGTAATCCAACCACACCACCTCAAACTACTAGCAACACTCAAACAATGGTCAGTAATCAATCTACCATTTTTTCTAAACGCTATATTACATGAGGCTGTTTTAAGAACACAAAAATCCAACGATCATGTTACTATCATCAGCCCTAAGTTAAACTGATTGTAAATAAGGCCCTAAGTCAAAATCAATTAACCTTGGGTGATCTTATTGAGACCAATAGACCTATACAATTGGAACAACCTGAATTATACCATGAAGACCCACCACAGGAAATTGAAGAGATATAGGAAGGGGAGACCACTACCCAAATAGAAGTTCCACCTCCTCAACCCGAAGTCAAAGAAGACCCTATCCAAATTACACAGTCTCGGACCTAACAAACAGAGGCACTAATGAGAAAGAGAAAAAGAACAATGACTGCTCCTAAATCCCCCATTGAGAGAAAGAGGAGAAGCAGACGGAAAAGAAACCCTGAAGAAATTCAGGACACAACAAAATAGCCTGAAGAAATTCAGGACATTACAGAGCAGTCCTTAGAGGAAAATGTTTAGGAAATTGAGAAGACAGAACAAACCTCACAAGGAAACAGTCAAGAATACACCCATCCAGCATTGGAGCACATGACAGAACAATTTTTGAAAATCTATGAGGTATAAATAGCTCAAGTTTTAGGGAGCTTAGGGGCCTCAATTTACATAGATAAACCAGAAGAATACCAAGAACAAGCCTCTCCTTCAAAACCTGCTCAATATTTTCCTGAGATTAAAATGTCATTTCCAGAGGACACAGCACAAGAAGAACCTCATCCTAAGGTAAGAAACCCTCTTGAACAGACAGAGCACTTGGAAGGTAAAGAGGAACAACTACCTGCCAACCAGAATCAAGAAAACCTTAAGACCCCTCACAAACAGAAAGAAGGAAAAAGCCATAGGAGAATTAGAAAGATGAAAAAGGAGAACAAGTTGTTAAGGAGAAAGTATAAAAAAGTCAAAGTATTAAAGCAGAAGGTTGGCAAACTCAAGGAAATTATTAAAGAATTTAGGAGGCAGCTAGAACAAGCAAATAAGGCCCATAAAAGAAAGAAAAACAAAAGACCCGGAGTGCAAGGAAGAAACCCTCTTCCTAAAAGAGTAGTCACTACAAATTCTGTGGAGACACAGACAGACCCTAAAGAAATAATGACAGTAGAAGAAACACTTCCTACAGAAACAATTGATGTTGAGGTACAAACAGATACCCTAGTCTCAGAGGAACTATCTCAATTCCTTGAGCAGGATGCCACCATTAGGAGATTGGAGGAAGAATTGATGCAGTCCCAACAAAGCTTGATTCAAAACAAAAATGAATCGATGACTATGGCAGAACATCAAGCATCTCAGTCTCAGGAATAGAGTGTTATCATTGATAGACTGGAAGCAGAGCTTATACAGGCCCAACAAGAATTAAATCAATCTAGAGATGAGATGGATGCTATGGAAGAATATCAAGCATCTTAGTCTCAAGAAAAAAATGCCATCATTGATAGGTTAAAGGCAGAGATTACACAAACCCAACAAGCATTGGATCAACCCAGAGAGGAGATGGTCACTATGGCTGAACATTGAAAGGTTGTTAAACAGTTGATGAACATATCAGCAATAGAAAGTGAGACTTATGCTGAGCTCACTAGAACGCAAGGGAAGGTGAAGAAGGTGCAAAATCAATTGCAAAAAGCTTTGGAGAAAATCAAGGAAATTTGTGATGTCTACACTAATGCAATCAACTGTAGAGCTCCTGCCACCAATTATACTTTATTTTTACTGGAACGTTATCTATTGTTGAGGGTGAAAGCCATCAGAGCAGGTAAACCAATTACATTCACCATTGTCCCTGATTTTGTTTCATATTTCAGAGAGTAGGAAGAGAAGGTACAATACTTTCTGTGCAAATTATATTTCCATAACTTCATCTTGGAAAATGACAGAGAAGATAACCCTGGTCCCTTTATTGGGGGACATACAATTTCAAGCATTCCCGTCCTTTACTAAAAACCAAGTTAGATGGGGCAAAACTCACAAGGATTTTATAAAGAGGGAAACTGGGTTAGACCGATGGGTCAGAGGAGAATGTTAAGCCCTAATATTGGCTCATTACCCCTTAATTGGGGCATATTACATTAGTAATGTTATTTTATTTATTCCGGCTTTATTCGATTAGTTGTAATTATACCTCCTAGTCTCCTATATATACCAAGGAGACATTTTCATTTGGAATCATCTTGGAATTGTACATTTATGTGGGCATAAGGAGGTATCCCCCTTGAAGAGGCTTATTATCTGAATTTCTCTCTTTTTCAAGGCATTGAGTACTTATTCTAAGGTTTTTCTATGCTATATTGATATTTGGTTCTTAACATATGGTATTAGAGCTCAAGGTCTTGGGGTTTCTACTTCGCTATAACTTTTTTTCTAAAACGTTTCAGAAAGAAATGCATGAAGGATATTTATTAGATGGATCAAGGTACATTGGGTTAAAATTTCATCTCCTGAGGCCTTATAATTTTGGAGATACAACCTGTGCAAGATAGGGTTCTGAAATAATCCTGAACTGAGTCATTGTGAAATTTTCGCTATAAATTTTTTTATGTAACGTTTTAGAAACTGAACATCAGAGGATATTCACAAAAATTAGTAGGGTATGTGTGGTAAAAATTCTAGCTTCTGATTCGTCTTACATTTTTAGATACACCCTGTGGAAGATAGTGTATCTGACTAGTCCTATTGACTAGTCTCAAGAAGGTGTTCTAGATAAAACAATCATAACTTCTTCCTAGAGTATCCAAATTGAGTGATACTGGTTGCATTGGATAGTGGACAGTTTGTAGTATTTCTGGTATGAGTTTCAGAATTTTATATCAATTATTTTGTGCGGGGCACGCTATACAAGCGACATCTCCTGGAAAGGCCAAAAATCAACAAGTTGTGGGGAAGTTACCATAAATTCCACTTGGCACATCCAATTTTGATCAGACATGTGGCATTGCAGAGAATAAATATCAAATAACTACAAAAAATAAAGTTTCATACTCAGAAGGGCCGAAACTTTGGAGATACAGCAGAAGAAATATTGTCTAGCAGAACCACCTCAAAATCAAGGTTCAAAAGTGATACTTGGCCAACATGCCACCCAAAAAGGGAACTTCTACAACAAATAAGCATCCAGATAATCCTACATGGACTCTTGATGAAGGTGAAGAAATGCATAGGGACATAAATGATTTAAAAAATAATACAGTAACAAAATATGAACTACAAGAGATGATGGAGGGTTTAAAGGGGGAGATCATGGAAGGATTGAAAAATTTCATAATAGAGAGGACACCTAAAAGTGAAAATGTATCCCATGAAATTCGTGATGAGGACAGAAGGAAGGTGAATCAAGAATGGAGAAATTCCAACTTTGGGTTGAAGACCAACCACGTTCCTAAGATCAATATGAGGAAGTTTGATGGCAAGGACCCAATAACATGGATACTTCATATGGAGCAATTCTTTGATCTACGTGATGTGCCACATATACAAAATGTACGAATTGCTTCTTTATATTTAGAACCCAATAAATTTGTATGGTATCGATGGATTTTTTTTCACAAATCACTCGTCACTTGGACAATTTTGACGGAAGAAATGATAGCACACTATGAGGATACAAGGAGCAATACCTTATTTAGCCAATTGATAAATCTCAAGCAAAAGGGTTCAGTTACAGAGCACATTGAGAACTTCCAAAGATTGAATATAAAGGTAACAGATATTCCAAATGAGCACTTGATTGATGTACTCATAGGAACTTTAAAGGATAACATTCAACATGAAGTTCGCCTTTGGGAACCCAAATCATTGGAGAATGCATTTAAGGTGGCAAGAAATGTTTAAAGTAAAAATATGGCTATGGATACTAGAAGGACCAATCCCAACATCTATAGAGAGAATAATGTTCCTTCTTCTAAAACTCCTCAGCCTACAAGGTTGATGTTGGCCCTTGACCAAGTTTTGAATAATACTTGGTCATATTTGACCACTTTTGGGACTACGACAGCCTACCAAGGAAGGAGCGCAATTGGAAGTCGAAATTAAGGAAGCAAGACCTATTTTTGGGTCCACATTTAGGGTTTTGGGTTGATGTAACGGGAAAGGGATGTCGGCCCGTGGGTTTACCCATGCCTAGACCCATTTTGTAATCTATAAATAGGCAATGTAAATAGGGGAGAAGTAGTATGATAGTAATGTAGTACATCTATGTGATGTATAACTGAAATCTTAGTGCTAGAGTGCTTTGTGCATGAGATCGGAAAGCTAAGTGCAAGTTGTTGTAGTCTTGTGCTAAAGAGAAAGGAAGAAGGATCTAGCGAGCTGCACAAATCTTCTATCCTGTGCGAAGTAACGGTCATTGAAGCTCTGTGTTGTAACTGCTTGACCAAGATAATATAAAGAATACTTTGTGGATGTAGCCCCAGGGTGGGGGTGAACCATGGTAACTATGTATGGTGCTTTGTGCTTCGATCTAATGTGTTTATCTCTTTCTTGGCTAAGTGCTTGATGTGATTAAGTAGATATAGTTAAGCTCTGTGCTGATGATATATGAATAAATGTTAGATCTAATATATAAGATGCTTAGTGCTTGATCTGTTGAATCTAACCTATATTTATGTGGCTAAGTACTGAATCATCTTTAGTATAAGTATTCACTGTGATGCTCTGTGATATCTGTGAAGTACCAGACAGGTTAAATATTGATGAAAGATCTATGCTAAGTACCCTATAAAAGATATAATCATAGATCAGTGTCCCAGCTAAGGTTGCATACATCTGAGTCCTGCAACCACCCCTGCCTCTACCTCGAGTGAGACTTCATCTACTTCGCAGGTGTTGCTGAAAAGGCCGGTAGTTAGGGTTTTGTTGGTGTGCTCTTGAGTGTTGAACCCTGGGTCTACCCCTATGCCAACAAATGGTTCTATTGTCGGGACAGGAACTGTGACTGCTGGGAACAAAAGAAGAAAAATCTTTGTGCGAAATAAGCTCTATGCGTAGATCTGTTGCCCTAGTGCGCAGTAGTATACTTGACCTGTCAAGCTTTGTGCTTGGAATAAGATCAGATCTGAAGAAAGGAATATCAGATCTGAAGAAAAGAAGCAAGATATGAACGCTCTATGCCCAAAGAAAAGTGAAAGTGGAAACTTCTAAAAGAAAGAGGTCATATCTGCAGAAAATAGGATCCTAGAAAGAGTTTTTTGCAGACTAGCCACCATGATCCTGGTGCACAGTACCGAAGGAGTTAGGGAACATCTAAATGAAAGAGAGGATTAACCCTCTATTATAGTTGCAGAAGACCAGGACATCTTGCTAAGGAATTCCCTGGGAGAAGACCTAGTTGACTCTGTTGTAAGGCTATGGACCATGAAGTACTGGATTGCCCTAGAATGATTGTTAGGCTTGAGAAGCTGAAAATGGAGCAAGAAAACCCTGAAGGAGATCAAAAGACCAAGATTATAGTAGAAACCCAGAAAGAATCAGAAAATATATTGCTACAGATGAAAGATACCTTGAATGGCCACCAACATGTTAGGCTATCAAAGATCTTCAAAGAAAAGGATCAAATCGAAGCAATAATAGGGGAATTTGACATTAATTGTACTCTTGATGAAGAAACACAAGTGAACATTATGCCATAAATATCTTAGGAAGCTATAGGAAAGCCTGCCATGTTCCCTTCCCTAGGAGGAACAAGTTTCTTCAAAGGAAAGCTAGTAAACGTATGTGGAAGGCTCGCCTGGATACCTATGACTGTCAATGGAACTTCGACAGAGGAAGACTTTGAGATCATTAAACTTTTTGAAGATAGCACCCCGTTTACCATGCTTATAGGAAAACCTTGGATTGATAGAGAACAAGCCAGACAAAAAGAAGAAGAAAAAGTTTTGGAACAGAAGAAGCAAGAGTTAAAAGACTTTATGACTAGAAGGATTGCACACTTGACTGAAGAACAGAAGACCAGACCGCAGATATTTAATATTAGCAACTCCAATGTCGAAGCTAAGAGAACACTTGAGGATCCGCAGAAGATCATGTTACCTATTTTTGATACAGAAGTAGTATTATCAAGGAACCCTAGGAAAGACTTTCAACAATGTGAAGTAACTAGGACCACAGAAGATAAACATCAGAATGGTAAAAGCATTACTGAGACAAATATCACTGGGAAGAAGGCTAGGAAGTTAAGAAAGAAAAGGTCTAATACTATAAGGTTACAAGAGGTTCTAGAGGACACTTCGTAGCAAGAAGAATTGCAGAATTGGAGCTTCGTCAAGATATCAGAACAATGACATAGAGTACTTTTCCATGACAAAGAAATATAGTCGTTGGAACCGATATACCCATTCGACCGCCGCTCCGAACGGATCGGAAAGAAGTTATGGGTTACCGCTAGACCGTTGGATAGTAGTAGAACGAATAGAATGAATTTAATGAAGGCCCCATGTCCATTGAAAGTAGACCATTGCTGAGATTTCCTACTTAACCCATCACGCCACGCACCGAGAATACTTTTTTCTAACTGAGAATTTGAGTGCAAACCCTGAGATTTACATACCCTGAGATCATTGCCTTACTATTCACTGTAGTCTTTAAATTCCTTTTTGCACCTGAGCCAGCTGACCCAAGTTTGTATGTCAGATGATCTTAGCGCTACTGAGAAAATTGTTGAACAAGTTCTAATTGATTTAATGACTGAGAGATTCATGTCAGAACGCGGAATGTATACATGTGTACAAGCATCGTCCTCGAGCACACTACCAGCTTCCCCCTCCACTGCTCGAGCAGGACCATCCCGACCGCCTTCGGAAAGACGATCAAAGCTCGAAAATGACTTCTCCACTGTGAAGATGACCCCAAGCATCTTTCCTAAATATATCCCACCACTAAGCAAAACAGTGAATCGAGACACTACACCCAGAAACTTCGACTATGTTGTAATCACTGCGCACCTCACGAAAGGGGTGCGCGCAGTTCATGCTGACCAGGAGAAGCTCACCGCGCTGAAATTTAGTGATTTCAACCTTGGAGATTGCAAGGTATACATCATGCTATCCCTGCACAAGTACTTGACTATTACAAAAGGAAAGAACCCCAAGATTGTATCGCAGCAATAGATCCATAACCTTGCGCAGTCAACCCTCCTCAATGTGATGAAGATTCCACATTTCGGGAGGCATAAAGAAGTAAATGAATGTGTTAGATTGTTGTTGTCCTGCTACCACATAGGATACCTATGGTTGTACCTTCGCATCACTGTGGGTCTGATTCTGATCAATCAGATCATTGGGCTAATCATGCAGGGCCCTAACCCGCAAGAATTTTACCCTGGAAAGACCGCAGATTGCGCTCTTGCCCAATGAATAAAAGACACATATGGCGATCTGGAGAAAGACACGTGAGGTTACAAGGTAGCCTCCATTGAGAATTGCGTAGTGTGTTTTGGTTGCCAACTGATTGCAGGGAAGTTAGTCCAAAAAAACAGACCTACACAGGTGACTGGATTTGTATTTGACCTCGCAGGGAAGTGCGCGGAGGGACTACAAATGAACTGGGCAAAATACCTTATAAATCAACTAGATCTTAACTGTAGACAAGCCTAGGACCAAGGGTATGAGTTCCACTTTAGGTTGTTTCTCATACTCATCGCTTTCATCGCTTGGGAACTGCCCGAGGGAGCCACTTTCCCGGAGATCGAACCCTTCAAACCACTGGCTGCGAAGTTCTGTACGATGTGGTACTCCAGCGACATGAACAAACAGTGGTAGTCCAATGTTGTCTTCCACTCTTACTACACTCAGTTAAAGAATGTCATTCAGTCTACACTATGCATCACACCCAACACACTTCATAGGTTTAGACCTTTGATGAAATTCAGCGAATATCATCACTTCAGCTACATCACAGCATGTGCAGATGAGCACAAACAACAACTCTAGTCATATTACAAGCTGACAGAAGATGACTTGGAGGATATTACCAAGGAATGGTCGGCAGACCTCCTTGTTGCAGTAGACCCCATAAATATGTCTGACATAGATAGCCCTAAAGCTATGTTGGATACACCAAGACCACGCAAGACTAAGAAGGATGTGGAAGTTCAAGATATCCACAACACATCCACGAAGACTGCTTCGCTCTCACCTGCAAAGGGAGGTGATGATGAAGAACTAGGGGGCACAAAAGTTGAAGAGAGAAAAGGCGAGGTTACTCTGCCTAGGGACGAGGAATATCCTTCCAAGAAAAGGAAGATTACCCCACCAAAGCCCTCATCCCGAAAGAAAGCTAAGGCCACCTGGACCATGCTTAAAACTACCCTTACCTCGGATGATTTTGACTTCTTAATTGCCACACTGAATGATGTTTCACTAGAGCTCACAGAAAAGAAAGAAGCAAATCAAGAGGAGTTATTCATCCGGATCACAGGCGAACTTAAAGAAGTGCAGCAGGCACTCCAGTCTAGCCAAGCAATTTCTACAGTGCCCTTAACAATGGAAATATCAGGAACAGGCAATGAGCCCACACAGTTACGCCAGATCATTGAAAAAGTCAAAGTTTGCCTTCGACGAGCTCAAGAAGACATAGCGCAAGCCACCCAGGCTTTGGCGCAAGAATAGAGCACACATGGAGAACAACGGAGGAAGGAAGAACAGGAGCATATTGCCTTACAATCGAAGTGGGAGGAGGAAAAATCACAGTTACAATAGAGAAAGGACTAGTTTCTAGTAGAGCAACTTGAAGTACAGGAAAGATTTCACAAAGCACTATGCTCGGTGACGATCATAGAAGTGAAGATGGAAGACCGTCTCCCACAACAGGCGACCCAACTGGAAGAAGTAATCCAATAACTTCAACAGTGCATCACAGATATGGAGCTCCGCATCGTGCCTGAGACACCCCAAGAGATACGATATCTAAGAGAGGCCATTGCTCGAAACATAGTCAACTGATTAAAAACTTTGTCTTTGGAATGTAGGCAGCTAAGCACTAGAAGCGCTCAGACTTATGAAACCCTTGTAGAGAATCCAGAATTGTAGAAATTAGAGGCACAGCTCTAAGAAGCAAAGTAGCATGCAGATGTGCTACAAGTGCAACTGAAGTCTGTGACCCCAGTCAAAAGAATGAAGAGGTTCACAGAACTATGCATATCCCAACAATGAGTACACACCCTGCAAAGTAAAGTGGTGGAAGTCTCTCAACAACTGCAACCACTCCAAGAGAAGGCATGCCAACTGCTCGCTGAACTTGAAATCCAAGGAGATGAACTCGAACAGGGTGTCATCATTATAGAACAATGCCTGGAAGGACCGCTCAATGACACAGTAATCCAAGAATTTACTGAACAAGAGGTCATCGCACTGTAGCAGGTCGAAGCAGCTCGAGCCAAGCTCAAGGTGTTCGAAATGGAATTGATTAGACCTAAATGACTCGGGACGAGTCACAGGTGAGTGTTGGGGGCCTGTTGGCCCTTGACCAAGTTTTGAAGAATAATTGGTCATATTTGACCACTTTTGGGATTGTGACAGCTTGCCAAGGAAGGAGCACAACGTGAAGCATAAATTAAGGAAGCAAGACTTATTTTTGGGTCCATTTTAAGGGTTTTGGGTTGATGTAACGGGAAAGAGATGTCAACCCGTGGTTTTACCCATGCCTAGGCCCATTTTGTAATCTATAAATAGGGAATGTAAATATGGGAGAAGTAGTATGATAGTAATGTAGTACATCTATGTGATGTATAACTGAAATCTTAGTGCTAGAGTGCTTTGTGCATGAGATCGGAAAGTTAAGTGCAAGTTGTTGTAGTCTTGTGTTGAAGAGCAAGGAAGAAGGATCTAGCGAGCTAAGCAGATATTCTGTCCTGTGTGAAGTAAGGGTCATTGAAGCTTTGTGTTGTAACTTCTTGACCAAGGTAATATAAATAAGACTTTGTGGACGTAGCCCCAAGGTGGGGGTGAACCATGGTAACTATGTGTATGGTGCTTTGTGCTTCGATCTAATGTATTTATCTCTTTCTTGGATAAGTGCTTGATGTGATTAAGTAGATATAGTTAAGCTCTGTGTTGATGATATATGAATGAACGTTAGATCTGATATATAAGATTCTTAGTGCTTGATATGTTGAATCTAACCTATATTTATGTGGCTAAGTACTAAATCATCTTTAGTATAAGTATTCACTGTGATGCTCTGTGTTATCTGCGAAGTACCAGATGGGTTAAATATTGATGAAGGATCTATGCTAAGTGCCCTGTAAAAGATATAATCACATATCAGTGTCCCAGCTAAGGTTGTAGACATCTAAGTCCTGCAACCACCCCTACCTCTACCTCAGGTGAGACTTCATCTGCTTCACAGGTGTTGCCGAAAGGGTCGGTAGTTAGTGTTTTTTTGGTGCGCTCTTAAGAATTGAACCCTGGGTCTGCCCCTGTGCCAACAGTTGACACCTCAACAATTGGAAGAAATAAAAGAAAAAGATTTATTCTTTAATTGTGACAGCAAGTACAGTAAGGGACATAAGTGTGGTGAGAAGAAATTATTCTACATAGATTGTGAAGAGGAAGAAGAACAAGAACAAGAA
>JZKD02S1126824.1:427076-441299 GCA_000966675.3 Picea glauca | reverse complement strand
TTTCAGCGTCTGTGTTTGCATTTGTGTTGCAGCATGTTTCAGCATCTGTTCTTCATAAACAATCGATTGCCATCAATGACAACCTTGATCATCTGCGCCTTGATCATCTGCGTCACCTCTGTTGTAGCCATATTTCCAACAGAGGATTTTCAACTGGGAGAGTTGGTATTAAAATGGGATGCTCCCAAGCAAGACAAGGGAAAATATGGAAAATTCGAAGCCCTATGGATCGAGCCCTTCAAGGTCGTTGAAGTGTTTTCAAATAATACCTACAGGTTGCAGGATTTGGAGGGTGAGGAAGTTTTCAATGGCCTTGTGAATGGGCATTTTATAAAGAAATGTTTCTTTTGAGCCACACATGGCCCCTCTGTGTTTGTAAATATTTTTTTTTAGTTTATTTTTCATTTTTAATAATGACTCCATAGCCCAACAGCAAGGCACTGAATCTGAAAAATAGTTCTTGGCCTCTCACAGGGAGAAATCCATCCCCCATGGAGCCTAATGTTAGCACATAATCTTGTATCAGGGATGTTTTCCTACAAGATGCCCTCTTTGGCGAAAAAATGGCAAAGAATGGGTCAAAAACCCACTTATCCTAAGTCAGGGGAGCATAAGCGCTTTGGATTATGCAGCACGCAGATCTGGGCGGTCAGGATATGCACACCCAGATCTTTCGTCCAGATTCAATTCCATACCCCTCTCATCATCCTACCTTTAATGAGTGGGGGGGCATCCGATGTGAAAGTTTTCCCGTGCACAGCTCTGAAGGGTCAGGCGAGCCATGCCCAGATCTACGGTTGAGGTCCCATTCTAGACCCCCCCCCCCACCATTCTACCTTTAATGATGGAGGGGGTCCGATATGGGTGGTTTTCCAGTGTGGGCCCCTTTGCTATCATGGCACATCCTCCTTGCATCACCATCCCTCCTCTTTCCACCTGTGTTCCACTAGGCCTCCTATCCACCAGTCACATCACTTGTTTCCCCCTTGTCTCATTAGGACACACTTGCCTTCCACTCACCCTCGTGGCATATCATTTTCCGTTTCGCTTCCTCTTGTCTTCCCACACCTGTCCCTCTCCCTATCACGTCATCCCGTCATAGGATACGTGTTCCCCTTCGACAAAACACATCCCACCACCATATCCCCACGGCCCCCACAAGATCTTCCACATTCATCCTCTATCCTCTCCTCATCTCACTTCCACATCTAATATGCCAAATCATCCCTGTCTAGTCACCGCTCATCTGTCGCCCCCCGTAAGGTGCCCTAGTTATCATGTCTTCCTCCACATCTTACCATGAATTCGTTTAGCAGATCGAGGTGGCATCATGAGAAGCCTCCATGTCCCAAAGGTGCAGAGTTGACCGGGGTCGTTTCTGATCCCAAGGGAGCAGTTATTGAAACGGTTAGTGGTGGGTGGACATCATTTCCACCATAAATGGAAAGTCTAGGAGAGGATTGTCAGCTTGTCAACTCCTTGAAGGCTCATTCTGGAACACGGTGCCATCTGACCGAAGTGCACAATGGCCTAGAGATTGCATGCATAGTCTTCTAGTAAACATGCAGACATAATGCCTTCAATGCAGTAACTCGAAGCTCCTATTGGAATTTTCTCCAAGTATATGAAGGCATTTTTTCCATTTTTTTATCTATCGATGGTTGAGCTATGCTCCCGAATTGTAAAGCTTTAATGAAATTTTTGGTTCTCTAGTTATCAGCTGTATCTGAGACCTCTTGTTTAATGAAATTCAGCTTCTCTCCATCTCTCTATAAGCTTTGTTTTAAGACACTCGGAATTGGCAGGTCCAGTCAAGGGTGATTATGTTGTGTGATGTATGTTTGATCATGACAGTGTTTTCACCAGTTTTAAATCAGTCTCATGTGTCTTTTTCTCCCTCTTACCCTGAGTATCTCATTGAAAGATTCAAGCGAGTTGTTACAGTAGCCACCATGATGCAGGTATGATCACTGTGTTACTGTAACTATCTCATCCTGGCACATTTCAGTGTTTGTTCTTTCTTCTACGGGTTTTTGGAAGTTTGATGCCTACAACAAACCTTTGCAGTTTCTCTCTGAAGTCTTCCTCCTAATCACTCTTATTACAACTTACTGACTGAAGTTAGATCAAGACCTCACCTGCTTGTGCATATCCTGGCTCGGGATTCTGAGTTAAAACGATATTATTTTGGGTCTGCATCCATTCGATCACCCCCTTATATACCAATCATGACATAAAACGGATGGGCATCAGGCTCTGCTCCTTCCGCAATCCAGGAGTGACTTCTAAAACTAACAGATTCACTAACTACTTGAGTGTTGACAAAACACTTGATGTTAGCTAACAGTCTATTAGTTTATGAACAACACCTAGTTCATATTTCTTAAATACACACACACACAGTAGAAAAATTTCATTATTTTCTTCAGTAAGAGTTTAACCAGACTCGTTAGGAAAGAGGTAAGGTAGGGTGTCACCCTTAAAGTTATTTAAATATGGTTTTTACACAACTCGTCCATGATCCTAAGTAGGCCAAGTGTTGTAACCATGCTCTGATACCAATTTGTAACACACCAGACTCCTTAATACTCTTTTGAGGGGTGGGGCATCATAAATTTGTTTTTCCTTAACTAACTCATCTTGAATCATCTCTCCAAGATGATTCATTCTCTTGTACTTTCCTGTAGATTTCTAACGAATGTTATCGTATTCTAAACCGACCCTTGGTTTATATCTTACAGATTCTCGAAGTTCTTCAAGCATTCATTGGTTGAGGGCCATGTGGCACCCTGTGGCTTCATCTCGTCATTATTATTTCTTGTTTCCTACCTCCCATAGGTAAGGTGCATCCATCAACCAATATGATGACTGGATTAACCCTCATCTGACACACGAGATAGAGGGGAATTCAGAGTTATATGCTTTGGTGTTGAACATCTCTTTGTTATCTACGCATGAGACCTCCCGAAGTCCCGAACTTCCAAAGTCCCAGAAGATTTCCACGTGGTTCCAACCTTTAGACCTTTTTGGTCTCTATGCAATGCTACATCCCCAAATACTCTGGAGTCCGGAAGTCCCCCACTCTCGGAGTCCCGAAGTCCCCAAATCCCAAAGTCTTGATCACTTCATCAACCACGTTGGCTAGGTGGACAGATACCAAGAACTTACACGTAGGAGGGGTCAGGGTGACACATGTTACATTCCAATGGGCCTATAAGGTATGTGATACACACGAATCCGGGTGACACATGGCATTTCAATATGGGGTGCACATCACCCTGGGTGATGTCAATACACCACGTCACCCCAGATTGATGGGCTTCTAACATTCCTCAGATCTCACATTCGAGATCCGGCCACGTAGATTTACAGATCTATGACTCTTGTTACATCAGGGATTCGACATTCATTAGTGTTGCGATGAAAACTCCTCTTATCTCCTAAAGTTCCTAATCTATGAACTGAAGGGGCTAGCACCACGCATCGCCAGTATATTGACATTTGGGAAAGGACCTGAAGGATCCCTCAATCTATGATTCTGGGTCCTTTTGTGGCTTCGACCTTCGGGGTTTTGGATCCTAGTTTAGTTGGTAAGATAGGTTCTCCTAACCACCTGGGGAACCATCTAACGTCGGTTAACCTTACGGGAAACTGAGTATCTTGGTTACCTTCGGCTAGTATAAGGTTGGTAAGGTCGGTCATACTCTGAACTCCCGGACTCCCGAAGATCCGAAGCCAGGAGGACTTAGATTCCTTAGGCTTAGCCTAAGGTTCCTAGGTATTGATCATATGGGTCCTCTCAAACGGATCGTGTCCGCTCATCTTCCAAACGAAGAGACCTCCCCTATGAAGGCTTGAACTTCACTATCCTTCTTGAGATTTATCATGAAATGGTTAAGGACTTGGGCCTATAATCTCGGTCACATAGCTAGGAATCTGAAAGAGGTATCCTCTTCAAACAGACAGGTTCAGATCGAAACGATATCTCTATCTCAGTCGTCTTACAAGCTTACATCCTAAGAAGCCTTAGGAACTAATCTTGGGAATACATACTATTAGTTAGAAGAATAATTTCATAAGGATATGAATGCATACACATATCACGACCATTCCACACAGAATTCATTTATAAATACACATATATACATAAACTCATGCATTCATCCATTATTACAGTTCAATACATAAAGTAGGAAAATACTTATCAGAACTAGATAACATAAAGTGATTGTTGAAAGGGGTTCCCATTTCCACCCTACCATAGGCTTGGTCACTCCTAATGGATTTACCACAAGCCACCCCCGAGCTAGACCACTATGCTCTGACATATAATCCTTTATTTCAGCTTAGCGACAGTAAGGATGGAGGTTACGCTCATCCTCCCGCAGGATCTTGGCAATAGTTTACACAATACGAAGCAAGGAGGACTCCCTGAGTACTTCCTCAGTCACTCAAGAACCTCATTTATCATCTTGTATCATAAGCTTGCTATCCATTTCCTGCGACCAGAACATGCTCATTTCTCAGTTCTTCCTTTAACCTGAGATCTTAATCTCTCGTCTCTGCACTCTTCACAGGTATCCCTCTGCCCACCACACCTTCCTTTCTTTCCTTCCTCAGCAAGATTGTGTGTGGCTCGAATTCCCAATCTGTCATCATGATGTAGACCCCCAACCCTCTATCGACCCTCGGGTCAAGGTCTGCTACAGGATCATTCGATTTCCCCTTGATCCGAAATGGCTCTTTCGATTCCCTGTTGGAATCTTCGTTTATCGATCCACAGGTCCTTTCAGCAACTCCCTTGTGAAAATAGCACTAGGCATGAGCTCCACCTTCTCTGAGCGACCATAGCGCTATGACCAAGGCCTATTCCCAAAGGTGCTTGTCGCAACTCGCAATATCGCGAGTTCACGAGTCGAAACTCCTGACTCTTCCTTCCCAATATCGTGATACCCAAGATCATGAAATGGGTATAGCTCCCTTCTGTCAGTGCCCTCTGCGCGTGACCGCCGACTAGGCTAAATGATAGCTCCCATCACGACTTCACAAGTTGAAGGGTTGAGCCTCCATGCTCTTCCCGTGTGAACCTTCGAGACTTGAAAGTCAGCGAGGGTTGAACTTCCCTTCGCACTTCTCACAACTCCCCACTTTGTGAGTTGTAGCGTCAAGCTCCCATGCTCTTATCCCGCGAATTCCCAAGATGCGAGAAGTCAACGGAGTGTTGACTCCTTTCACTAGGTGACACGGGTCCGCCTGTCTATCACCTGGGCCCACCTTGTGGTTCTGCCACATGTCTCTCGTGCCTAGCTTCGGCACTTCGCGACTTCGCTTCCCAAGCGCTGCCTCCTTCGTATCCTGACACCTGAAGTGTCGAGATCCCAAACTCCTCGTTACTCCCTATCGCAACTCATGACTTCAGGACTTTCGGGACAAAAGTCTTGACTCTCCAACTGCCGAAACCCGAAATGTTGATCCACCCAAATGGTTGATGACATCCTTTCCCCATACTTATATCGCATCTCACTATTTCGGGAATCCCAGAATAGATATCTCTAGCTCCTATCCTCTGAAATGATGAAATGGCGAATTATGACTCATTATTAATGTTGGCCCCACAACGGAACTTCTCGCCCTATCGGGACTTCACACTTCGTGATTTCGTGAATCTTGGTGCAAGGTTTTCGGTCCTTCAACTCGTGAATCCCCGAAGTGAGAATTCACGAGTGATCCAATGACTCCTGTCGAATTGGATCCTACGATCCAATCTCTCCTGAGCTTGCACTTGAAGAATACTTGTCGTAACTCCCCTACTCCTCTGCAAGATATGACGGCTCTCAGAATTTTGTGAATTCTCCATGGAGAATTCCGACCGTCCAATTCCTCTTTGACAACTCCTCCGAAATGAACAAGGTATTCCTTCATGGAACTTGTCTACCTGCAAAACAAATTTGCTACGCCTCCTTCCAACACTTCAAGGCACTAGCCCTCTTGAGCTTCTCTTCGACAACTTCAAAGACCCTATCTCTCCTGAGCTTGATTGAAAAATCCTCAAGTACTCCGGGGATACCTTTTGCACGCACTCCTTACGGCACTTCTTCAAATACTCCTAAGTATTTGAACTGATTGACTCTGTGCAACTCCTTGCGACAGCAGTCTTCAACCACTCAGCCTTAGATACAAGTTCTGAGGTCTTTATCAGCCTGTGCACACCTTGCATGGCTCATGTGTTTAACTTGCACTTCCGCGAGAATGAGAACAATGTTATCCCTCCTGATCTTTCAGAGATAAAAACTTTGAACCTTTGTCAACGCACTCCTTGCAGACAAACTCCACTGCACTCCTTGCAAGAATTTTACTCACTCAGGTTGAGAAACAATTGAAACTCATTCCTTACTCTCTCTCTCTCAGATTTCAAACATTCAACAAGAAATCATTCTTACATAGCATAACAGCAAATGCATAACAGAAAGAGTAAAGTAGCTATAAGCATAGCATTCAACATACATACACAGAGAATATCACAACACCATAAGTCTGAATCAAAGCTTCATGTATTAATTCAGGACTTCTGTACATGGGTGTTTTCAAATACAGTTCTCTACTTCTTCTCCTCTCTGTGCTCTATTCTCGATTGATCATGCTAATGTTACAATGATACAAGATGAGGGTGTCTATAGTCGGTTTTCCCTCTAGCTCCTAAAACTATCTAATCTGCATTTAAATCTACCTACTCACATTAATTATGTATTAATGCCTTCACCTACTATAGATGAGAGCGGATCGCTCAAGATCTATTTACAATATCTAAGTGTGTTCCCTCTTAACTATTACATAAATGTTTCAAAATATTTCAAAAAAATGTGCGCTAGTGCTTTCCAACTATCTTCTGCCTCCGTGCTTGCTTGTTGTTGGTGATGCTCCTACATCATACTCCCTCACTTGAAAAATTTTCATGGGATCCTGTCCATGAGCTCTTGCATGGTCTACCCATGCTTTTGGATCTCTGCTTCATTTTCCCAGCTGTCGTCTTCAACTGGATGTCCCTTCCACTTGACCAAGTATTCAAAATATTCCTTTCGCCTAGTCCTATTACTAACTCTTTTGTCCAATATGCTTTCCATCTATGGTTTCTCTGCAATTGGCATATTTTTAGCCCACTGAACCTCTGGTTGTTCACTATCTGCTTCTGCTTCTTCATCTTTATAAGGGTACAAATCTAATATGTTGAATATCGGATAAATTCCGATCCCATCGGGTAATTCGATCTCATAAGCATTGTCCCAAATTTCCTTATGATCTGGCACGGTCCAATTTTCTTCATTTTCAATTTATTATATGTCCCTCTTGGGAACCTTTCTTTTCTCAACTGTGCAAGGATCAAATCACCAACTTCGAACTGAATTTGTCGCCTGTGTTGATCTGTTCTTCGCTTATACTCTTGGCTCGAGTTCTGCAATCTCTCCCTAACTTGGTTATGAAGCTCCTTCATCGCTTCTGTGAAATCCTCTGCACTAGCACTCCTAGTTGCATTATGTTTTGAATCCCTCAATTCAAAAACTCCCCTTGGTTGCATGCCATAAACAATTTGAAATGGAATCTGCCTTGTGCTGTTGTTGATTGAATCATTATAAGAAAATTCCGCCTGTGGCAGAATGTTGTCCCACTGACTATGGTGTTTTGTCACCAAACTCCTCAACAAGTCTCCCAAACTTCTATTGACAACTTATGTCTGTCCATCCGTCTGAGGATGATAAGCTGAACTGAACGACAAGTTTTTTCCCAGCTTTTTCCATAAGGTTCTCCATAAATGTCCCACGAACTTGGTGTCTCAATCCGAAACTATGCTCCTTGGTAAGCCGTGAAGTCGGATGACTTCTTTGAAAAACATATTCGCAATGTGATTTGCGTCACTGATTTTCTAACACGGTATGAAGTGTGCCATTTTAGAAAATATGTCTATTACCACAAATATTGAATCGAACCCTCTTTGTGCTCTCGGCAGCCCCAATATGAAGTCCATGCTTACTGCATCCCATGGCCTCTTAGGTATGGGTAACGGTTGATATAAGCTTGCATTCTGCCTCTTTCCTTTTGAATGATGACAAATTCTACATCTGTCCACGAATCTTTTGACGTCTTCTCTTATTCCTGGCCAAAAATATGACTCATTTAACTTTGAGAATGTCTTTTCATGACCGAAATGTCCAGCCAATCCTCCACTATGTTTCTCCTTCAACAAATTCTCTCTCATGGAGCACTTTGGAATAGAAAGTTGATTACCCTTAAACAGTAATTCTTCCTAGATCGTGTATTCTTTCCATTGACTTCTATCCCTGAGAATTGGATTCGCAGCTGCTTCATACACCTCCTTAAAATCTGGATCATCTATGTACATTTCCTTGAGGTTATCAAAACCCAAAGTTTTGACTCTGAACTCCTGCAATAACAAACATTTCCTGCTCAAAGCATCAGCAACTTTGTTAGTAGTTCCAGAAATATGCTTAATTACAAAAGTAAATTTCTGCATGTATTCAACCCATTTAACATGTCTTTGATTCAACTTCTCCTATTGAGTCACAAATTGCAAAGCATGATTGTCACTGTATAAGACAAACTCCTTAGGAATCAAATAGTGTCTCCATTTCTTCAATGCCTGAATAATAGCATAGAATTCCTTATCATACGTGGAGTATTTTATTTTGGCTTCATTCAGCTTCTCGCTTAAGTATGCTATCGGCATGTCTTCTTGAATCAAGACTGCCCCTACTACAAATCCACTTGCATCACATTTTACTTGAATTGTCTTCTTGAAATCAGGCAACACCAAAATTGGTTGTTTCGTGATTTTCCTTTTCAGCAAATTCAAGCTTTCTTTGATTCTTCCATCTAGTGAAAAGACTTGTGTCTCTTCTTCACTGTGTCCATCATTGGTGTGTTGATTCCACTAAAATTCCTGATGAATTTTCTGTAGAAACTAGCCAATCCATGAAAACTTCGAACTTCAAAGACACTCTTTGGCGATGGCCAATTCTTAATCACTTCCACTTTATCTGGATCCATCTTCAACTTGTCTGCAGAAATAACAAACCCCAAATAAATGAGCTCTGTCTTCATGAATGAGGATTTCTTCATGTTTATCAACAGCTTCTCTTGTTGTAGCCTCTTCATCACTGTAGTCAAATGTTTCACATGCTCTGGCTCTGTTTTACTGAAAATCAATATGTCATCAAGATACACAATGACAAATTTTCCGATGAAATCCTTTAGGACTTCATTCATCAATCTCATGAAAGTGCTCGGTGCATTTGTTAAGCCAAACGGCATAACAAGCCATTCATACAACCCTTCATTGGTCTTGAATGTTGTCTTCCATTCATCTCCTTCTCACATACGAATCTGATGATATCCACTCTTCAAATCAATCTTCGAAAAAAAAATTGCTCCACTCAAGCAATCCATCAAATCATCCATCCTTGGCAATGGAAATCTATACCTGATGGTAATCTTGTTAATTGCTCTTGAGTCTGTACACATCCTCCAGCCTCCATGTTTCTTCAGACTGAGTACTGTCAGAACAGCACATGGACTCAAGCTTTCTCTAACTAACCCTTTGTCCATTAAATATTGGACCTGTCTTTTGACCTCTTCATTCTCCTACGGCGTTAATCTGTATGCTGCTTTGTTTGGTAAACCGGATCCAGGTATGAGATTAATGTGATGACTTATACTTCTTATAGGTGGCAACGAACGAGGTAGTTCGTCCACGACTATATCAGCAAATTCCTCCAGTAACTTCTGGATTTCCTCTGGTAAATCATCCACTCTTGTGCTGGTCAAAACAATTCTAGGTTTCCTGACCACAATGAATTGTGGATCTTCCTTCTTCTTAACCTCCTTAAGAAGTTCCTTCCCACTCATGAGAAGTACAACGTTGCTTACTTCAGGTTTCACCTCTTTGTCCTTAATCGGCAACAACATGTGAGTTCTCCCATTCTTCTCTAGGGTGTATGTGTTCTTCCTCCCATCATGAACCACATTCCTATCATATTGCCACGGTCTACCCAGCAATAGATGGAAAACATCCATGGGAATGACATCACACAATATCTTATCATTATATCCTCCTATTTTAAATTCAACTAAAAATTGTTTAGTGACATTTACCTGATGTCCTTTTTGTAGCCACGAAACTCTGTATGGACTTGGATGTTCAATAGTCTCCAGTTCCAGCTTTTCTACCATTTCTGTAGAAATGAGATTTTTTGTGCTACCACTGTCCATGATGACCTTGCATACCCTGTCTTTGGTCTTGCAAGTAGTCCGAAAAAAACTGTTCCTTTGCACTGGATTCTACGTCTCTTCTTCTGACGTTAAGAGAACCTTCCTCATAACCAGTGATCTTCCGCCTTCAGCATCCTCTGCCTCAACATTCCGCCTCTGTGCTTCGACAATGTGAGTTTCCCCACCTTCTTTCTTCTTATCTGGACATTCATAAGATTTGTGTCCATTCTTTCCACATGTGAAGCATTTTATTACTCCACCATTGCCTCTTCCTCTTCCTCTAGCGCGAGGAAAAGTGTTGTTATCAGCATACTGTCCTCTCTGTTCAGTATGTTGCCTTCCCTATGAGCTTCCACCTCTCTCAGTTTGAGGTTGAGGTTTCTTCCACTCTTCCTTAGGCTTCTGACTCCTATCTTGGACAACTATTTTGCCTCTAGGCTGACTTCTGCCTCAGCCTCTTTGGCTTTGCTTTCGGCTCAGCTTCTCTTCAACTTTCAGAGCCATCTGATAAGCATCTTCGATGGTCCGAATGATCATCATGCTCATCTCATCTTGAATGTTGTATCTCATACCATTCATATATCTGGAAAATTTTTCATCATCACTTTCACGATGACCTGCCCTGATATTTAGCTTGTAGAACTCTTCAGTGTACTCCTTCACTGTCATCAGCTTCTGTCCCAAGTTCTGCATCCTTCAAAATAGAGTAATTTCGTAATCCTTGGGTATGAATTTCATTTTCATCTTCGCGACCATTCTATCCCAACTCCTGATTTTCTGCCTGCCTTTGCAGTGTCTGTCAGCTTGTAGTTCATCCCACCACAATGTTGCATGTCCTTTGTATCTTGTGACAGCATGTTTGACTTTCTTGTCTTCCTCGACATATTCATAGTCAAAATACGTGTCCAAAGCTCTAATCCAGTCTAGAAGCTCTTCAACATCCAGGTTTCCCTCATATACTGGAATGTCCATTTTTTCTCTAGCACCCATCCCTGCAACAGCCCTAATCAAGCATTCATTTGCTGCAACTTCTTCTCCTTCATGTCTAGCTTCATCTTCACTTTCAGATTCACTGATATCTCCAGCACAAGATGTGCGCCTCTGTTTTATTTCCACGTCCATGAGTCTGACGCATATGTTATACATCTCTGTTTCCATGGTTGGATTTGGCACCTACCTACCCCTTTCTCCTGGCATTTCCCTCTCCTCTGGTGGATTGGGTGTTTTTCTGTCTCTTCTTCTCAGTGGCATGGTGAATCTTTATTTTCCCTGCTACAGAAAGCAAAGAAATCTTTCTGGGCTCTGATACCACTTGATGTAGACCCCCAACCCTCTATCGGCCCTTGGGTCAAGGTCCACTACAGGATCATTTTATTTCCCCTTGAGTCGAAATGGCTCTTTCGATTCCCTACTAGAATCTTCATTTATCGATCCACAGGTCCTTTCAGCAAATCCCCTGTGTGAACATCACTAGGCGCGAGCTCCACCTTCTTTGAGTGACCACAGCGCTATGACCAAGGCATATTCCCAAAGGCGCTTATCGTAACTCGCAATCTCGCGAGTTCACAAGTCAAAACTCCTGACTCTTCCTTCCCAATCTCGCGATACCCAAGATCACGAAATGGGTATAGCTCCCTTCTGTAAGCACCCTCTGCATGTGACCGTTGGCTAGGCTAAGCGCTAGCTCCCGTCGCGACTTCGTGACTTCGCAAGTCGAAGGGTTGAGCCTCTGTGCTCTTCCCGTGTGAACCTCTAAGACTTGAAAGTCAACGAGGGTTGACCTTCTCTTTGCACTTCTCAAGACTCACCACTTCACGAGTTGTAGCGTCAAGCTCCCGTGCTCTTATCCCGTGAATCCCCGAGACGCGATAAGTCAACGGAGTGTTGAATACTTTCACTAGGCGACACGGGTCCGCCTGTCTATCACTCGGGCCCACCTTGTGGTTCTGCCACGTGTCTCTCGTGCCTAGCTTCGGCAATTCACAACTTTGCTTCCCAAGCGCTGCCTCCTTCGTATCCTGACACTCGAAGTGCCGAGATCCCAAACTCCTCATTACTCCCTATCGCAACTCACGACTTTGGGACTTTCAGGACAAAAATCTTGACTCTCTGATCCGAAATCGGATTCAGCAGGCTGTCAGGGCATGAAAAATGCTCAAAAATGAAAGGGCTCGGAATCCAACAAAACCAACACCATTGCGTCCAGTTCATCTTCCTGATTTCGGTGGTATAATTTTTATGTCAAACGAAGTCCGTATGAAGAAGATATCGCATTCTGTCCGCCGAGCCAAACAGACAAAATTTTGGGATGCTGACTGTACTTGTCCGTACAGTCCGTACAGGACACGTGTCAATCCGTACAAGGACACATGGCATGTCCGTACAAGAACACGTGGCACGTTCGTACGTGCGACACATGGCATGTCTGTACGTGCGACACGTGGCATGTCCGTACAAGTGACACGTGGAAGGACCAGGGGACGACACGTGGCAGATTCGTACGCTGACGTGGCAGGTTCCGTACAGGACACGTGGTAGCACCGGAAGGCGAAACGTGTCAGGCAAATTTGTCATTTTCAGCGTGCAGTTGGACCAATCCCAAAGTGACACGTGTCACCACTGAAAGGGTGACACGTGGCACGGATGACATCAGCAGCTTGCGTGGCTCAGATGACGTGGCGTACGGAGGATGACGTGGCTCGGATGACGTGGCAACCGTACGATGACATGGCAATGACACGACAGTTTGATGTGGCAGCACGTGGTCCAATCACGGGCTGCCACGTGGCACCCCAGGTTTTGTCAATATTGGCTGTGTCAAAAATTTATTTGGGGCCCGAGGGATTTGAACCCCGGACCTCTTGCACCGACAAACGCCTTTGTATCGAACCACTAATCGTTAGACCATTGGATGTTACTTGGTATGTATGCGGGCGTTTATATATTTAAGTTAAATGATTATATTATATGGTGGGGGGCGGGGCTGGGGCTTAGCCCCGACCCCCGGTTATATGCATGGTATGCGACCATGGTACGAGATGGAACGGGCGCGGTTGGTGTGCGGTTATAACAGTTATACAAATGGTTTAAACTATAGTTTTTAAACGGTTATTGTTATGTTAAGCTCACGGTTTGTTAAACCGTTCCATATGCCCGAGTGCTAGTGCACGAACTGGGGTGGCCCGCGCTAGCGCGTGGCCACATGGTGTTCATATGACCCATGAAAGGGGCGCGCATGCCAGCGAAGGGGGATAAAGCCCATATTAACTATAATATAGTTTGAAGTGGGTTTTATAACCACTTCTTGATTTTTTTTAATGTAATTAACTCATAAATGGGAGTTATTGGGCTTTTTTAGAATTTTTGGGAGGAAGTTGGAGATTGACAACCAAATTTCCCACTATTTAACCAAGGCCATGTTGAGACCATTTGGTCAGATTTTGTGGAGCTTTTGGATGGTTTTGGAGAGTAGAGATGATGAGGCAAAGCTAGGTCTAAGCCAGTTTGAGGCAAGGAAGTTGTTGAGGTAGAGATGTTGTCGGACGATTTCTGAGAGCTCGGGACATCCGTTTCAGGTGCCGTAAGTTGTGCAAGATTCTAGAGATCATGGCGAACATGACCAGATCAGTCTAGAAGCCAATCGGCATAGTAAAGATGTACTAATAAGCTTTTGAAAAGAAATAAAGAAGCCTCCCTCACAGAGAAAAGGCCCGGAGACGTAGGCAAAGTTGTGCCGAACTCCGTTACCAAACTTGTGCAATATGGTTTGTTGTTCTTTATTGTATTTCAGATTTTCATATATGTCTATGGCTGTATAATGCATTTTATTTTCTCGCTCTTTCGTTAAGTTTCCCAATGGTCAATAAATGCATGCAAATAAAAACTCAACCATAGTCATTTCGAAAAATCCTGACGGATCAAGTGGTATCAGAGCTAGTTGAC
>JZKD02S1126824.1:398171-411382 GCA_000966675.3 Picea glauca | reverse complement strand
AGAGGTAACAGAAGAACAAAGATGTAAACTGGGGAATGCATTTCAGATCCCATATAATTTATACAATGTGGGAGGGCCAAAAATATCCAGTGCCCACTGCCCATACCACAAAATCGGGGGCGAAATTAAACCATAAATCCCGATTTTACTACCCATATCACAAAATCAGGGGCGAAATTAAACCATAAATCCCGATTTTACTACCCATACCACAAAATTGGGGGCGAAATTTGGCTAATGGAAGCTTGTTCCCCCAAATTTCGGGGGCTAAATATAATTTGTTTTCCTCTATCCCTCCTAAAAACATGGGCTAACCCTGTACACGATTTTTATCTTAAAATAAATTACGGGCTAATAAAATAAGTTTAAAAAAATCACTCTAATACAAAAAAATCGTCCAATAAAAAATTAGAGGCCCCTTAATTTCGCCCATGGGCGAAATTTCGCCCCTAAAATCATCTATGCTCTGAAGGCAACAAATAGGTTTACATCATTAACGGTCATAGGGATGACGAAAATAATGCGTAACAGAGAGCCCCCGGAAGTATGAATTTAGAACAGAGTGATAGCTTAAATAGTTTGTCAAGTGTGTGTAGGGAACAAGGAACACCGTCGATTGAAAACTTGCCAACAAACAAGGAAATACAGTACAATAATATATCATCACTGAGGTAGGCATTCCCATAATCAGAATACAAATGACTCAAAGCATAAATACCGACATGCGAAGATCCATGTCAAGTAATATAGATCATGGTCACCAAACATACACTGTGGATCCATACCATTATGACTCAAATATGAACATAGCCACCAAAAATACATTGTGGATCTATGTGTTAAAGACTCAAATTTTAACATAGCCATGAGACATACAATGTGGATCTATGCAACAGTACAAACTGAATATACTCCAACGCAACCTGAATCAATGAGAAAAGATTCAGGGTCTTCATCTCCACCACTCTATAGTATGAATCTAACCATGAAAATACATGTGCTGAAGTCAAACATGGTAGAAACCACTTTATTATCGGTCATTATTGAATACCTTTAACAAGTGCGAGGAAAATCACCATTAATGTCAATGACTCCCAAGGTACACTAGTACAATCCAATGGATGTGAATCAATGAACTAAGGTCGAACACTCGGTAGAATCTCCCAATCAGTGGTCAATAATGAAAACCCACTGTCGAAAGTGAGGAAACCTATCATTAAGGCATGCAAGTTCCAAGGTACCAATTAGTTTCTAATTCTAATTCCTAGATAATGAGTTGAAGTTGATAGGAAAAGAACCGTCATAGGAGGGCCTTAATGTATCCCCCATCAATGACACGAAATGGGTAACAAGATTTGAAGTAGATAAGAGTAACCAGTAACTCAAGACTGACTCAGGGATGGTCAGTGCAATAGAAGGCTTAAGGACTGCAGAAAAGGTCGACATAATAGAAGGATTTCCGGATTGAACTTCTTTTTGAACATATTGACGACACGACAACTGTCTTGGAAACACTGACTCAAAAATGGGGATCACAGACCAACTTATAATATTATAAAGGAGTATGATCAAGAAACAAGTATATTTTCCAACCTAGACACAAGGCGAGTGAAAGGGTGTCATGCTCAAAAGTGATTCTTTCATGGATTACAGGTTTAGACACACTTCTTTCCCAATTTTCTCCCCACCATTTTTGGCAAGTACCTCTTTATTTTTACACAAGCTTGAGGAGGATAACATATGCTTGTAATGTAAGCCCATCCTTCGGATGAGTCCTTCGAAGTATATTTAACGAACCCTAGGAAGGATTGGTTCGGTCCCATATGGGCCTTTGAATGTTTGTTTAATGAGTCCAAAGAAAGAAAACTCGGGGGTTTTTCATATTTAGAGAGTCTGAAAAACACTTAAAGAGAAATCTCTCAGTTCCTTTTTTGTAAAGTAGTCTGATGCAACCGAAAAAGAGATAAATTATCGCACAACAGACATTTTATTCTAACAATTTAACGACAGTGAAAAGAACAAGATCGCTTGACAATATTTTCATGTTTAGAGAGTCTGAAAAGAGCTTAAAGGTGACTCTAGGTGGTTCCTTTTTCGTGTAACCTTTACGAGCCGGAAAAAGTGATAAAAGTATACTCGGTTACATTCTCATGTATTTACGAGCATGAGAAATAACAAACACTAATCTCTGTAACTTATTCTCATGTATTTACGAGCATGAGAAAGAACAAAGACTAAGTTCGGGATTGTTTTCATTTTTACGCCAGCTTTAAAAAAAAAAAAACTATGCTTGAGATAGATTTTAATTTTTACACAATCTTAAAAACTAAACAAAACTATGCTTGGACCTGGTTTCATTTTTACACAAGCTTGAACCAGAGGAAACTATGCTTGAGGTACGTTTTATTTTTTACACAAGCTTGAACCATAGAAAACTATTCTTGCGACTTCCCAGTGCATGGTTGGTACTTAGCCCCCAGCTTAAAAATATAGTGGCTCAAATTCAGCATGAAGTCCAGAGGCTGGAAGCATTGCCCCCGAAGCTTCGTTTCGTCCAACTACAAAGGTGGAGGAAAGGAAGCTTCAAATACTAGACGAAGGACTTGACTCAACAGAGAGGGGGAAGTTGGTTCATGTTTTAATGAGTTTGACATAGGATAGGAACTATGCTCGATAATCCAGGTTCAATCCCTAGACCTTTGTTTCATTTTTTAACGATCTTGAAACAGAAACAAGAACTATGCTCATAACCTTTGTTTCATTTTTTAACGAGGTTGCCAAAAAGACGTAAATACTATCCTCATAACTGGTTTCATTTTTTAACAAGCTTGAAATCCGAAAACCATGCTCAAGGCTGGTTTCATTTTTTAACGAGCTTGAAATCAGAAAACCATGCTTAAGGAATCTCTTCTTGATCATGGCTTCCAAGAGGACAACGCTCTGGAAGGACACCATGTCAAGGGAGAAAAATCGGTCATGGCCTCCACGAGATCTTCATTCGAAGGAAGAAACACACTCTGGAAGGAACACATGTTGAGGGCTGCGATAGGGGTAAGGAGGTCAAGCTCCAATAGCCCTACTGAAGAGATCACCATGTCAACTACCAGATCCAATTCATAAGAGATTGAGCATACAGTGAGAGGCTCATCTTTATCAGTAGTTGAAGGCATGGGAGACAACACCACGTAATTGACCTGTGGCAGGGGTGATACCAACTGCATATACAAACCGTTTAGGGAAGTCATTGAGTTGATGGTCAAGTCAGGGCCAACAAACGAAATTTGACCAATAGTCACCATTCTTCCATCGTGCGGGAAAGATATCACACGAAAAAGAGTGGACACAATAACTTTCATGGCATAGACATAATCTTGCCCAAGGAGTAAATCAAAATCCAAGGAGTCTTGGACTACAATGGCATCAACAAAGACATTTTTCCCTCCCAAAGTTATGATAAATTGAGGAAGTATCCCTAAAGGGTGACTGGTTCTTCTGTTGAAAGAAAACAAAGTCTGGGTAATCGACACAAGCTAAGGATAACATAAATCTTGCCAAGCAAGAGAGGACAAAATACTAACAGATGACCCTTCATCTATTAATGTCTGAGGAACGTCCCGACCACAAACCTGTACTGCAATCTTGAAAGGAATGTGAGAGGGAAGACGAGGTTCAGTTAGCACACCAAAATTAAAAAGGATGGACTCATTCTTGGAGGGGGTTCTAAGGGATAAGGAGGAATACCCCCAAGCACGATAGATTTTGTGTCAATGAGAAAAACATGGGCAGTATCAGTTTTACTCTCTAGCGGGAGAGTAGGATCGACCAATGATGAGATTAGATCAACCACTTGGGTTTCACTCTCTAACGTGAGAGTAGGAGCGACCGAATATGGGATCGGATCGACCACTTGGGTTTCACTCTCTAACGGGAGAGTGGGATCGACTGAAGATGGGATCGAATCGACCACTTGGTCAATTGGTTTAACTAAGGATGTGACCAGATTGACTACCTGATCAACTGGACTGACCGACGAAGCGACCGGATTGATCATTCCATCAACTACAGGTGCGTCGAGAGTAAGCTTGCGATAAGAAACTGGAAGTTGAGGCTATGAAATAGTCATGTCTTCCAGCAATTTCGAGGCTTTGTCCATACGAGGGCAAAGGTGAGTTAGATGACTCCCTCTACATAACATACACGAGAACTTGACTCTACTTTTGTTCTTCCCAACAGTATCTTGACTAGTTGATGGGAGCTCATCAGCATGTTTTTTAGAGGCTGACGACATGGGTTGGCGAGGGTGTGTAGACCATACTTCTATAACCTTGGATATACCAGGGAAATCCTTAAGAAGATGGCTACCCTTACAAAGCCTACAAGGGTACTTGGTCTTACAAGGGGTTTGGGTGATCTTAGAATCATTGATCCAGGTGGATATCGGTGGCCACCCACCTTTTCCGACTGGCTCAAAATAGTTTTCTGGCAATTTTGGCAATTTACTATTTTTAGCAGTTTTTAACTTCCAGGGCCATTTTGAGGGCTCAAATGAAGGTTTTTCGAGATCGAGGTTCTCAATAATATTCAAAGGCATTATTGAGGCCCCAAAATGAATCTCCTTGACAATACCTTTCCAACGAGCTATCACACTCCTAAAACGAAGATCGTATGCAAAAGTTATGACCTCGGGAAGTTGATGTATTCACTTACCCAAATGGGGCCCACGTGACTTTTGGCGCTTCATCTCCTAGGGTTAGGTTTTCAGATGTCTAGGGTTTTTGGCATTCCTTTTTATTGTAAAAATTCCTTCAAATCCTCATTGTAACCATCTTCTTGCGAATGTGAGTAGCCATCACATCTCTTCTCAGAGATAAGCTGCCACCATTCTAGCGAGTCTTTTGCTCTGTATTTTTACAGTCTCTGTACATTTCTTTCATTAATAGAAATCGTGTATTACTGTATATCTATGTTTATGGTTGCATCTCTGATACATTTATGTTATCTTATTGAATATATGTGATATCGATGTGCATTTCTTTATTACATCTCCGCTCGCATTTCATGCTGAAAATAATCTGGATCAATCATCAACACTCCCAGCACGATTAATAGTAACTGGTTTTTTTCCAACATGTTTGGAAGTGGTTGGAAGTTTGGACCCTTTCTTATTTTTCTTCCTTTTCTTCTTCTTCTTATCCACCGGGTTACTAGCTTCATAGATTTCACTCGACAAAGAAGATGAAATGGAAGAAGACCTTGCAAGTGAAGAAGGTGAAGAAAATCTTACTGGTGAAGAAGGTGAAGTATCAACATGAGGTTGATGTTCTTGGGGGAAAGTTATTACAACCAAAGCACTAGCTGCATTCGGAATTACATGAGTGGAAAACAACCATACCGGTAATCCAATTGTGAGACCTGGAAGGCTCAAAGTAGTGATGTGAGGAGGACCAATGTTTCCGTAAGAAGGAAAAACAAAAGGTTCCCCTGGAGAAAAGGTTCCTTCATTGGCCAGTCCAGGAACTGATGCCATTAAAAACAAAAATCCAACCTAAAGTCCACTAGGGAAAACAAACAGCACACGCTAAAAATCTAGTAAACAAGCAAGCAAACAAAACTTTATCACAATGAGCACACTAGTTGGTGATGAAATCCAACGTCGTGAGGACAAAGTAAGAAAGGGTTGAGATAGAGCGGGTGGAAAAGTTACGTTGATGACCTGCTTAACGGACTTACGCCTTGGTAAAAGCTCCCACACATAATCATGGGTATACCCTCCAAGGAGCCCGAGTGAGTTTAGCCAACGTCGATTCCAGGTACTATGAAGACTTGTCCCTCCACAGTCACCTTATGTAAAGAACCTAAAGAGAAAGGCCACTAAGGTTACCAATTACTACAATGACGCCTGGAAAAATAGTCGACAGTCCGATCCATGTGCAAAGGTAGGGTATCTAGCCCGAAATAAACTTGAAAGGCTTCCACTCATCATTGTGGGTATACCTTTCAAGCGACTCCCATAATACGCGCAATATCTACACCAAGACCAACAAAGCAGGGTGAGTAACTCTGCTAGTCTCAATGCGACCTCGTGATTTACCCTTGTGTTAGAAGGGCTTCCCAGGACAAAATGTAGCAAGTGGATTTCACTGCTCCCTAACTCAAGATTCTATGTTTGTTTACAGCTTTGGAAAGTTATCTTTCACACCTATTCCAAAGCCCTACAACTAATCTAATGTAGGTTTTCTACCAAAAAATATAAAATGTTTGATCAATTTTTATAAGCGCTTTATTTTTAAGGTTGTTGTTACTCAAAAGGAAGATGGCATGGACAATATGGTGTTTTAACCGACTCAAAAGTTATGCAAAGAGATGAATATGAAATCTTTTCATTTCGATGAAAGCTATGCTACGAGAAGGAGAAAACATTTATCATTCCCAAATGTACAATGTCCCAAAATTTTACTAAACTCATCAATATCAAGATTTTCAAGAAATGAGCAAAAGGGACTATTCACAAATACACGATTCATGGCCCCCCCGACCATGAGGGGGAAATATTTTCAGAATTTAAGACCAAAAATCATGCAATTTCGCTACAAATGCAATGATGCCCCCAATCTAATGTAAAGAAAGAAATTGAAGCTTTTTGTTTCAAAGATAGCTAAAAACAATAACAAATCCACATGAAACAAAGCAACCCAAGCACTTTTCTCTTTTAACACAAACTATTCACTAAAAGAAAAAGAAGTTCTTTCACTAGACAATTCTAAAGAAAAAATAATGTTTTGTAACAGAAAGACACTCGAAACAAGAGATCAAATATTTCAAAAGAAAACAAAGAAAAGATGGCTAAAAAAAAAATCAAAGTTGTCAAGTAGACTGTAAACAGATCATAATCAAATCCAAAAATTCAACCCAAAACCAAATCCAAGATTTGGGTAAGGAAAAACAATAAAAAATCAAACTTTTCACAATTTTTGTAGGCTATAGATTAACACAGTGCGTAAATCCCTAATTTTCGTAGGCCAGAAGACCAATACAGTGCGGAAACGTCGCACTGTCCCTCAAAGTAGGGTGAGGAAATCACACAAAAAATGGAAAAAATAAAAAGAGTGAAGGTTTTCCAATAAATTTAAACAGTCAGAGAGTCAAGATGGATCTCCTAATGACTTAGAAAACAGAACCCAAGCAATCAAAGAAAGAAAGGAAGACAAACTAGGAAAACAATATGTTTCCGCAATGGAGTCGCCAATTTTGTTATCGGGATAATCATCAAGTGCGGACATGAATTGATCTCCCTAAATCCACCTAGATCTAGAAAAAAACATGACAGGATATGGCGCTTTCCCTAGGCTCTAATCATCGAATTTACTATTAAACAAAAGACGAGAGACATACCTTTAAATGTCGCTTCCTTATTTCTTTGTTGTTCCTGTTTCTCTTCGGTGCTCTTGAAATACTGATCCTGCAGTGAGACACAAACAGACTAAAGTGAAAGAAGCAAAATTATATTCAATGACAACCTATGCATATGATCAAGGAATTATGCAATAAAATAAAGATAATTCTATGGGAAAGAAGCATGCCATTGTATTACATTAAATAATAGGAAGAGAGATTACAATCGGATGCCTTGATGTCGTAAGGTTCCTTCCAACAGTTCTTTGCTTCCCACACACTTCTTTCTCCAAAGATTATGAGACTATGGATCTGATAGCTACTCACAATCTATCTTGACAAAGCAAAGCTCAAAGCCACTCTAACCAAGCTAACAATTTCAAGCCAAAACAACTAACTTTCTCCATGAGATCTCCTCTCCTTTTATAAGATGAAGAGGATAAGGTGAGGAGGTTAGGATGATCCCACTAAATCATGAAAGCGAGTAAGATCCAAACCGTTCAGAGGCCACCTCACCATAGAAGTTTCTCCTTCCAGAAGCATCAAGAAGACACTCTTTTTTCCCACGTATGAAGGTCGCCGCACCCTAGCTATAGAGCAACCTGTGAAAACTCTGCAACCTAGTTATAGAGAAAGGTGCGGAAATCAGGCATTTTTGCACCCTGTGTATAGAGCAACCTGAGGAAATCCTCCTTAATAGGGTTTTTACAAAGGAAAATCCAATTTCTTCTCTCAGGCAAAGTTATTCTCCCTTCTTTCTTTAATAATTCACACCACTGACCCCTCTGAAGGTAACAGATAGGTTTACATAATTAACGGTCATAGGGATGACAAAAATAATGTGTATCACCCCCCATTAAAGGTAGAATGTCGGGGGGGTCCGAGCCAGGCTGTGGGTTGTTGATCTGAGTGCTCCAATCTCGACCGCACATCTGGGCACATTCTTTAGCACTACGCACCTGGACCATCATTTGCCCAAAAACTTAGGATAAAACGAAAAAGTGGATTTTTACCCCCTTCTTTCGTGCACTTTTCACCAAGGTGCCATTTCCTGAGGGAAAAACACCTATTTACAAACATTGTGCTAACATTAGGCTCCATGGGGCATAGAGTTCTCCCTGCAAGGCTCTAATATCTTCAGTAGTTCCATTCGCCTTCTGAATTGGGATATGGAGTCAAGTTCAAAACACCTTGTTGAGGAATACAAACTGATGAGTAAAAAAATGAAAATAAACACACATGGGCTCCATAGGAGCTTATTTATGTATATTCCTAAACTAATTGATTTTTACATGGTGCTAGGTGAAATTAAATTTCCACCATAGCCATTCAAGTAACTTCCTGACTGGAAGCTCCTTTACTCTGTCAATGATCAATAGCAAATAATGAATTTGTGACAGCAAATCGATCACATCCTTTGGTTTTCCTCCCAATGAAAAAGGTGGGATAAAACTTGGAGGCTTCAATACGTAGAGGAAATGCAACTCCATGTACTCCCTTACAAGTTCATAGAGAAAGTGAAAAATCCATTGGGATGGTGACAGAACACATGTTTTGTCTTACAGCTACTCACACATGGTTGAATGTCTCTGGCAAGCACGGATGAGTGGACGGGTGATGCAGGTTGATCGATCCCAGGTGATGGTTGCTCATTTGTAGGATATGAACTGCACATTTGGTTCTCCCTCTTCTTCTTCATGACTCTCCCAAGGATCAGAATCATAATAGTCATAAACATGAACCATGGGAAAGCTATGCTCTTCATCATCCTCACTGGGATATTCATCAAAAATGGGTTTCTTTCGGTCAATACATGTAACAAATTCTCCCTCATAAACAAGGCTGCTCAAAACATTTGTTTTAGGGACAGAAATGTCTTCTGCATTTTCTTCACAAGAGCAGTAAACAAACTTTGCCTTCAATCGTGAAAAGCTAGGAAAAAACTAAGAGAAATCTTCACTAATTTTCTTAACTAGCTTATCATCTATCTTAGTTCCATACTCAGGAGAAATATCTACTGCAGAAAACATTTTCTCTTGGACGTCAGAATTCTCAAAAGAGACTTGCCGGTCTTCATGGACATCTAAGAGAATAGATACATCTGGAATGATGTCGAATGTTTCTGTGCTACAGCTATCATAGTGCATATAATCCAACACCTCTATATTTTCATAGAAAATGCTTTCCTCCACAGTAAAAGCTTCCTCACAAATATGGTTTTCATGACTAGCAGGATCTTCATGAAACAAGGAAAACTCATCACAAAAGTTTTCATAAAGACACTCAACTGGAAAATAATCTTTATAAAATGAATTGAAAGCTGCATGAAAACTGGTCAAAGAGATGATTCTTGCAATGGGAAGAGATCGACACCAATCAAGAGCAGCTCCCTTTAATGAATATCTGAAAAGATTAATCTGAACATCTTCATGCACAATATGAATTTGATGAATAAAATCATGAAAACAGAGCAAGTGCTCAGTTGGTACCTCCCCCTCTTTTCCTTGAAATTAGGGAAGGCTACATTCCCATTCATCTCTACTAGGTAGTGGGTTAGGGAAACCAACTATCTTGGAAAAGTCACAGAAAGAAAACCTCTGGGCCAAAATTTTGTCCATCTCAGACCAGTGGAGTCACCAATCGGTCCTTTAATCATGGAGTCACCAAGTGAATGATGTGTAATCTAAAAGTGTCTGGTCTTTGTTCACCATCAAAGACCAGATCTAATCTTCGTCATTCTCCTAGGGAGATTTTCAATCTGGGACAACAGCTAAAGCCTTCCTAAGAAAGCTTTCCTTTCTTGAATAATTGTCTCTGGGTCAGCTAAAACAGTGGAGTCGAATCAGTGGAGTCGCCAGGTGCACAGTTGCAATCTTTGATGTACTGAGTTCTGATGCACCTTCAGAATCAGTAAGCTTTGTCGTTCAATCCCAGGGAAATCTCTTCAATTTGTTCCCCCACAGTGGCGCCAGAAATGTTAGCACTGGAATTCACCCTCCGATTGCAAAGAAGCTAAGCCCAGTACCCATCAGAGTTATATGTTACAGGTTTGTTTTATACAAGGTCAATCAGTGCAGACTCAAGACAGTATTGTTTTAAACTCAAAAAACAGGGACTGGCACGCACAAATAGGTGACGTCTTGATTCAAATTCAATTAGTAAGTTGAGATTAAGTATGAGCAGAGGGAAGACTTAGTGAGAAAGATGAATGAGACTACTATGGGCATCAAGGCTTCCAACAACTCGGAGAAGATAAACTCAGAATCAGGATCACTCTTAATCCTAAGTTCATACACTGAAACATGTTCTAATAACACAGTCGCAACAACACCATAATCAAACCTACACCATGATGCATCTATGACAACTCGATTGGATCATCCATATCCGATCCATTCAGTGTAAGAGGGAAAAGACAACATAGGAAACTGATTAAAACTGGTTGTGATGCCACTGTGATCAAACCTACATCACAACAGCACAACTACTCTCAACTGGATCATTCATGCCCTATTGTTTTAAACAATGTTGACAGACAAAAATGAAAGGAACAGAGAACTGACTTCTATTAACATGAAAGTCTCAAATCGATTATATAACCAGAGAAAATCTCTGGCAAAATAAACATTATAGATGGGATCTCTGCTCAACCAAAGACCATTACAAAATAACAAAATTGCCTACATATACTCAAAATAATCGCCACTGCAATCAAAGCCTTGAGTCGGTGAGTGTCTTTGTCAATCTATGCATGCAGACACTAGTCAGACTGCCCATACGATCTTCTGTCAGACGTGATCTTTGAAGTCTGAACCTTCTCTGTCAGACTATGCCTCAATCTCTTTTGTCAAACGCAAGCTTAGGAAGTCTGACAGTACTTTTTTAGCCTTCCATTTATGGGGGAAGACAACGTTTCAACCACTTTCCCCAACTTCATTAACTGTCTGCATCGGGATTAGGACGATGGCCCGATTCAACGTGGCACTTGGAGAGTGTGTTGGCCACACTCTAAAACTCTTCCACTTGGATCATTTCTTGGACACCTGCAGGGAAAGCTGACAGGAGGACGTGGATGTTAACGACGGAGATATGGTGAGGTGTTGGCGCAAACTGACATGGAATCATGAATGAGCGAAAGCCATGTGGAATGGGGCGGCGGTAGAGCAGTGACCGGAGGAGACGTGGGCATCAGAATGCGGGCACTAATGCGTAAAGGAGAGAGGGTGATGTGGCATGGGGAGAAGGCATGGAGGTGGAGGAGTGTGAGCAGTCAGGGGGAAGACGATGATAATGATGAGGGTGAAAAGGAGACAAGTGCAATAGGTATCGGGAGGTGAGAGGAAGCGAAGTTGATAGGTAAAGAGGGGAAGGGACAGGCAGAGGTGACATGGAGGGGAAGTGGAAGATACATGTCAGGAGGTGATAGGTGAGACGTGACAACGGGAAGAGGGACAGGCATGTGAGAATGTGAGTGGAGGACAGGTGTAAGCGGGAGCGGGAAGCAGTAAGTGGTCGAGCTCGAAGGGGGGGGTAGGTGGTAAAAGGTTTAGTGTGGGGGGGGGGGTCTGAGTTCACAAGGAGGCGCCACGTAGTGGGGGGGGCGTGCCTGCAAAACCACCTGCTCGGACCCCCACCCCCCCCCCAATTAAAGGTAGAATGTCGGGGGGGTCTAAGCCGGGTTGTGGGTCGTTGATCTGAGCGCTCCAATATCAGTCGCACATCTGGACGCATTCTTTAACACTACGTGCCCGGACAATCATTTGCCCAAAAACTTAAGATAAAACGCAAAAGTGGGTTTTTATCCCCTTCTTTCGTGCACTTTTCACCAAGGTGCCATTTCCTGAGGGAAAAACACCTCTTTACAAACATTGTGTTAACACCCTTCACCATCTCTTTCCTATCATTTGTGGTCTCTCTTAGTACACCCCTCTTCCAGGAGTCATGCAATCACTTATCCATTTTCTAGTAATTAAGAAAATTTACATTCATTAACCTTTTATACAAAGGTCAATCAAATCAAACATTCACACATATTGAGTTTTCCATAGTCTCTTGGCCAATATAGTTATATTTACAAACTGGGGGAAACATGGTGTTACATTAAGTGTGATAGTAAAGCAAGAGGATTTGATTCAATAACAATAATGCCTAGGGTCAAGTGTATGTTGCAATGTATATTTCATATGTGTGCTCTAGTTAATGGTTGTACTACTCTTAGAAGTTAAGAAGCATTAAATCTAGATGTAGATGGAGCTCAAGAAACTTGATTTTTCAATGAACATCAAATCAAATTAATGAAAGTGAACCCTCGATCAACTGGCTACCCACCTTAAATAAAATATATATACAGACATCCCCCAAGTACCCATACCCTTACACAAAGTTGAATACCAAGCACTTGAAGCACTATTCTAATTTAGACTCCACCATGTCACCTAAAATGAAATTTACAAACTAGTTGATGTTTATAAGATCTTAGAAAATTGGAAAAAAAAAGGTACCATGTATTATTGTATTAGATGAGGGTGGAGACAAAGACACTTAACATTGACCAATTAAATTCAAACTCTAGCATGCCACTTGAAATGAAATTTACAACCTAGTTGATGTTTATAATATTTTAGAAAAGTGGGAAAAAAATGTTGGAAGATTGGTTGTTGCCATTGATGTCAACCCTAGTCATGGGTTTTGGACGGCAATATTTATAAAGGTATTTGGACATGAAGGACAATGCACATGCATATACAAAACCCATGAATGGATAGTATACATCATGTTGTTTCCGGTGGTATGTGGCACGTCACGTGGATCCTCATGGT
>JZKD02S1126824.1:364938-380960 GCA_000966675.3 Picea glauca | reverse complement strand
TTAATAGTGAATTCAAATTTTTAATTATACATTTAATTTATAGATTTGCTTATGTCAGCAGCAAACGCTTGCTTATGCTTATGTCAGCAGTAAACGCTATTGCTGTTGAATTACAGCATGTATTTATAAAATCTATGACCTTTCAATAAATTCAGTCTTGAAATTGATCTATTCAACCGATTTGATTTAACCCAATATACCTTAATCAAATTATTTAAATCACACTATTTTGCAATATCTACAAATATACCATTTTAAAACTATTTATCATAGATAAATAGTAAACCATTGGCATATTTTCTTTATAGTTTTTCCTTTTTGTATTTATATTATTCTGCTATATAAACCCAATGAAGGTCCAAGAACATGCCACTTTGTTTTTGTTAAATTAGACAAAAGAATCTGTTCATTTTTCTAAATTTGAATGATTTGATTCATAACTAAAGAACTCAACAAACATGTTTATATCCTTTTCAAGAGTTTAACACTGATTTCTCAGGTCTAGACCTTTTTCAAAAGGACATTGGTTTGGTCTATAATTTAGATTGATTTGCCATGTTTATATATTTTTTTTTTTCAGAGAAAAAAAAGCTTAAATTTTATATTTTTTATAAAACTTATATTTTGAAGAAAGCATGATGCCTTTTGGTCCCAAAATTAGGAGAAGGGTCCTCATCCTAAGAACACCCAGTCTCAAGCACATAACTGTGCAGCAAAAAAATCCTCATATGGTATAGGAGGCAAAAATTGCAAAATGATCAGTCCTAGTAAAAATATATAAAAAATGAGAAGAGTAACAAATCCAAGTTAATGAATAAACTATGGAAAATATATCAGTTTTGGAGGAAGCTGCATGTAGAGACATCAGATTCAAAACTGGTCAAGGAGTAAACCCCTGACAAAAACTGATAAGTTTGAAGTGTAACAAAAATGATAAGAAGTTATTCACAAAACCAAACTCACTTGGGAAAACTGATAAGTTTAAAAAATATGAAGCTTTCAAATTTTCTGAAAAATAACATTCTATTAAGGCTGCCACTGGGTCTTTGAAACAGAAATCAGAAACCCGCTAATCTTCGGGAAATAACTGTACATTTATGGCAGCCTCATGCTCCTCCATGACTGTTCCTCTGCTAGAAAACTGATCATCTTTTTGTTCCCTTGAAATGAGATCTTGATCGTGAATCATAATAATTTTCTCTTCGGAAAAGTGTTTAGAAGATTATGGTATAGCAGTATTTAAATAACAAGGACTATGATTAGCAAGGAACATGTAGTTTTCTATGCAATTATAGGTTACCATAGATTCATTTTGATTTACAAAGTGATCATAAACTTCAGATTCATACCTGTCTTTAAGGCACTCTGCAAATATTGAAAAATCTTATTCACAATCTGAAATGAATCTACCTGTTTGTTGTTGTTCCAGATTTGCCTCATGGTCATAATCTTTGTGCTCGAAATCTGAATCATACTGACATTTTGCTGACTCAAATATATGCATATTTTCGAAATCAACCTACTCTTGGATCCTCTTGGAAACATAGATGTTCTCATCCACCTCTAGAGCATCTTCAAATAATCTGTTTAAGGATGAAGAATTTCTTTCTAACAATAGAAGAGCAAGTTGTGAATGAAAACCCATAACATAGTATATCATGGCAGTTGTCTCTGTAGGCCGGATCTCCAAAGGCATACCATAATAGATGCTGCAGAATCTTTGATTGAAGATAATCAAAGTTTCATTTTGTTCTCTCTTCAAAGCATAGAAATCAGCAAGGTAGGAATCTAGTGATTTGTGTTCACCCCAATGCTTCAGAAAAACATTAGAGAACTCGATCCATGAACTAATAGAATCAACTCTCAGACCTTTAAACCATACAGCAGCATCTTTGATCAAAGATTTAGAGAAAAATCTCATGATCACATCCTCATGAATAATCTGAAAACGATTAATAAAATCCAAAAAGGATTCCAAGTGCCTCTCAGTTGAAGCTTGATTTTCTCTAGAAAACCAAGGGAGATATTCATAACAGTCAACAGGATAAGGATGAAGAAAAGAGGGCAGATTTAAAGGCTTAAACATCTTCGTCCTGATTTTAATCTGAAAGGCTCTAGGCTGATCATCGGGGATAACAAGTTGTTGACAAGGTTTAGAAATAATGGCAAAAGGAGTTGAAATCTGACAGGGTTTGGAATCAATTTTAATTTTCTCAAGATCAGATTTACATGGTTGATCAAGCTTAGAAGGGATTTGGATACATTGATCATTTTTATGGATGAGCCGAGGCAAAAGGACTGAATCAACATCTACAATGCAAGCAGGCTGTAAATCTTCTTCTAAAGATGGATATATAAAAGAAGGATGATAATCTTCAGAATATACAAAACAGAGGATAATTCTTTTAACATGTGAAGGGAAAAGTATGAAGGAGCTGATAAAGAACAGTAACAATTCATGAAGTAGACTGATGAATTGATACCTTGATTTAGAGTTCAGCCTCTTCATCGTCTATCAACTAGATCCTCCCCAGTGGAATCTTGAATGTGGAGTCGTCAGGCAAATGATTACAGTCAAATCTTATGGTTGTCTCTTGTTTGCCATCAAGAAACAGATCTATGTCATTCTTCCAGGGAAACTTTTCTTTCACTTTCGTTCCCCGACAACAGTGCCATTTTGTTATCACTCCAATAAATCACTCCCAGACTGTAGAAGGGTGTAAGCTTGGTAACATCAAAAAGATCAATAATGTGGAGGAAAAGAGGATCAGATCGGATGGCATTATAAACTCACATCCATTTAGAAAGACATGGGTCACTTGAAAGACCAAGGCTTTCAACTATGTTGCTCGGAAGGTTTTAATCAATGTGTGAAAACATGGAGAAGGCTCATTAAGCTAGCAAGAAATACCTACATAAAGCATATGTGAATGGCCAGTAATGATAGGTAAGATACATCTTCATACCAGTAGAAACATACATAAGATTTGTATATAGTAGATGGTCAGACATAACAAGTAAATACTTGCAGCTTAAGCTTATGAGTGCACTGATAGGATGACAACTATCTGGCACTAAGACAAACATAAGAAGAAAAGTATATACGTCTAATATACCAATGAAGAGATTATATGATAGCCTTTTGTCATTGAGTATACATAAACTGGAAAGAAAAGAAATAAAAACTGAACAACAAAGTGAAAGAAACTCGATGTCAAGATATATTCATGGACACTTCCAAACGATGAAAAAAATACAAGTCTTCAATAAAATAACCACAGTCCTCAGACTGTTTCCCCTCTTCTGTTTCTTAAAACTCATAGGCTTTTATAGCCTTTACATCAAGATTTCAAGATCCTATTTTAATGAATCTGAAATACCTCAAATCAACATAATAAAAAATGGATCCTAGCATATATGATTCAATCTTATCATGATAAGTCGAAATTGCAAACCTGGAGTATTATTTAGCAATTTGTTGTTGGAGATCACAGATTTCAAAATCTGTCTTTAATGACTAGGTGATTTCTTTTAAGAAAAGAAATGCCATTTTGGCTTCATTACCTTATCATATGCCTTCAAAACTTGATGTGGAAGATAATATGACTTCTGATAATTATTATCTTTATTTTAAAACCGTTCCCACATGTTTCCCCAATCAAAAAACGCGATCTAGGCAGAAATAGTAGCTTTCTGCCCTGTTCTGTGCAGAAATTTATGGAAATATGTCGCTTAAATATTGACCTATATCTCTAAAAAAAACATAGTTGTGTACAAACTGGAAGAGTATTTTGTATATTGGGTGGTTGTGAGCAAAAACCTCACTCAGTTCTTTGAGATTCGTTTTTATTTTCCCGTGATTTGCATTTCAAAAACATGTGTCAAACAGGGAAATTCTGAGATCCGAAAATTAGGGCTCAGAGATGAATTCGATTCTCCCAATCTATGACACCTGTAGGAAAAATGAGAGAGGTTATTGTTCTTTGATGTGTTAGAAACAAAAACCTCTGTCCGTTTCTCAAAAAGATTCTCTAGTCGCTCAGAATCATCAATTGAAAATGATGACTCAGCGTAGTAAAAAACAGACTTTTCTGCACTTTCAGTAACTAAGAGAGCCCCGAATTTCACGTTTAAGCCATCAAAATCTAAGGATTTCGGTGGCTTAGAAGCCCTTTTGAAAAAGGCATTAGCCATCGAAACCTGAGTTTTGAATTTTTTGAAGGAAAAAACAAATCAAATGTTTTTCAAACTTTATTTACAAGCTGGAACTCATTAAAATGAGCCCTAAAAAATTTAGTAGAGTTTTTTCTAATGACTCTCTATTGCCGAATCAAATAATTTTGACCAATTTATTTGAGGAGATAACACCTGGATTCTACTTTTCTTCATCATATATGGGACCATTTTCAACAGCTTCCATTGGAGATCTAGTTGCAGTTTCAGTGGATGATTGATTGCATCTGGTTCTGTTAGAGACATCATCATGCAGTTGGCATAAGACAAGTTTTCCATAAGGACTTTTTCTGGAATTAGTTGAAGTTTTGGGAGCAACTGGACTTTCATCCAAATCTATACACATCAAATTATCATTCTCTTCTTCAGTAAAAATGAGACTTTTCATAATCTCTTCTACAGAAAGGTCATTCATCTCATCACAAACAATACTAGCTCCATCCTTGTCAAAACTATTATCATAACCCATTTCACTTTCAAATACATCCCTTACATGCACTAATGAGAATGGACTAGAAAATGTTGGTAACTGAGGTCCCCCATGAAGCTCAATGTCACAATCATCATCATCGAGACCGATTTCATTGCTTTTATCCTCCTCCTACATTGTCACATCACAAGCCTATGCAATATCACTAAGGTATTGTAGAGAAATTGGAATGATCCTTACCATTCCAGTTCCCATGGCACTCACTTTATTCAGGAGGCAACCCATAACGATACTATTTTTTATGAAAAGACATCCAAAACCTGTTGGGTATGAACCAACTACCTTGTAAAAGGACGTGATAATAAAATCTAGCCTAAAGAGGGACAATCCAAGAGAATCCATGTCCTTTGGACCCAAAGCACCTGCATCAAGCAATACATGCCACATATTCTAATGTGCCAAAGAGATCCACTGGTAAGAATACTTAGCTCCAGTCCCTCTAGACTGGACAAGAAACACAACGAGCCCTTTGGAAGAATTTTTTTTCCTTTTTTTCTTATGCTCAATCTACTTTCTAAGCTCTGCATTACATATCCTAAGTGTTGGCCACTTGAACCAAGCACTTTGTATTTTGGCACCCTTCTCTCTGGCAGTCTGAGCCATCTAGTTAAGAGATTCACTTTCGTAATCAAACATGGTTAACAACCTTCGATTCTGGTGAAATGGATATGCATTTGCAAGAAGCTTGAAAGCAGAGCCTCTACTGACAGTGAACACCATGCAATACTCACTCTGAGGAATACTAAGATAATCCATCATCCTACTCTGAACATCATGCTCAGTAGTACCTTCCTATGGTATTCCATTTAATGCATGTGAGCTCAAGCTCATAGATATCTCGGACAACCCAAATGAAGAAGACTCTGAAAGCTACAATTGTTGTAAGTAAGAAAACAACCCAAATCCACAATGATCCAAACAGACCTTCAAATTATCTTTGAGATGCCCATACTCATCAATCCTAAGCTCATCCACTTTCTCAGTACTCTCAAACTTTGGGTACATTTTCTTGAACTTGACATAGGCCTCATCTAGCACAAAAATTATCTCCTCGTTGTCAAAAAACCTCTCTGCAGCCTGAGCAGTGGCTGACAATAAGTCTCTCTGATCTTTTAAACGAACAAGAGTCCTAGAATGAAAGATTCCATCTTTCTCTTCCATGGGCACCGAAGACGATTCATCTTCATCCTCTACCAAAAAGGTCTGCGGCTTTGCAAGGAATCCATCCTTCGATGCTTCTTCCAAAGCTTCTCTCGGCTTCATCTCCTGCAACTCTTTAAGAGTAGAGGGCATATTGGATGCCCCCCCGGTGATCTCCCCTTCCTCTTGCTCTTACTGAATAGCAAGGAAACACAGATGGATATGGACTTCCATACTATGAGATGCATGGTTGTTGCAGCTGCCCCCCACAAGGGCACCACAACCCTTCAAGAGGATTCACTACACCCCTTATCCCCAAGTGGAAAACCAGGAAATTGTCAAAACCCAAAGGATCAAAGAGCCCTGGTTAGCCCATGTGAGACACCAAACAACAACCTTCCCAGAGAGGACTACAGCCCTAAAAAGAGGACAACATAGCCCTGATTTTCAAAATGCGGAGCCAGGAAATGGATACCTCGAAACTAGAAAAATACAAAGATTTAATAGTAGCCTATATTGGGGAAAGCACAAAAATAAAAAACCAATGATAGAGAGACAAATCTTTGGTCAGGCCATGGTAAATCCCAACGACCCTTCAAAAGTACAGCTTGATCTCAAGTGGGGAGCCGGAATATGGGTATCTCACAACCTTTCAAATCCTCCAAAACAAGGACCACCCATATGAAAAATAAACAGAAAAAAAAATCCCTTCTTTGCCTCCCAAAAATATAGAAACTTCAGTTGACTTCCATGCAGAATACCCACAACCTTAATACACCAAGTGTAGAACACATAATTCTAGAGAACACTTCCTTGATCATAGAAAAACACATACAAACTAAAAAAAATAACGGGATCATGTATGTACATGAGCTTCAAATCTATGACTTTAATGGAGGAGAAGAGCCCTCTTGTATCCTCCTCCTCTTGTATCACCATTACCGATTTCCTTTGTTTCTGATCCTGTTGTCGTTGTTGCACACCGTCGTCATAGGATAACAAATACATATTAGTACAATATACACAAAAGTTTGTACTAGTATATATTGGTGACACGTGTCGCGAAAAATAGGGCAGATTTTTCCCTAGAGTTGAGATGGATTCTGCTAAGCCTCCTCCAAAAACGCCAAACAAACAAGCTTTCAACAGACTATTAGCGAATCCTGCTAAATTACATGAAAAAGACTGAATCGGTATTTCTTCTGCAGTGCCCATATCACAAGTCTTCATGGACAAATTTCGTATAAAAACTAATCGATTGGCCAATGTTTAGTGTTGCAATGGGTCATATCTATTCACTAGAGGTTAAATTGTACCTGTCTCAACCTGCAATGCAATGGATGTCAGCAACGGCGGGAGGCAACTGGAGGAGAAGGGTTTAATAGGTAATAGACTCGTTTAATCATTAGATAAGGACAAATTGCAGTCTTTTATACATTGTCGACAGACGATGAAAACTTGAACGCCTTCGAGGTAATAAATAATAAATTAAATCTTTGATGTGAAATCTTTTTTAGAGTGCAAAACTTGAAGAAATGTTGAAGGTTTTCACCTTGAGAGATTTGATCCCTCTCTGCCTTTGATAAATCCAAAGTTAAGATGGATCTAAGCTCGTATGTAATGAATTGAAGATATTCAAATTTATATCTATTGAGAGAGCTTAAAACACTTAAATTAAAGAGAGGATTAATAAATTTTAATAACCAATTTTTTATTAAAAATTAATATTAAAAATAATTTTTAATTTTAAAGAAAATTAATAAAAAAATTATATCTAAAATTTTATTAAAAAATATTTTTAATAATTTTTAAATTTTTTTAGTTATTATAATAAAATTTTATTTATAATTTTTTTAAAAACTAAATTTCACATATCATAATCAATTATACAATTTAAAATCAATTGTAATATTTAATTTTTTTAAATAGTAAATAATTTCAGATTCTAGCATAGTGACGATAGTAAACATCGACCAGATTTTTATGCTAACAAGTATATCGACTTAACAATGCATAATCAGTAAAGAAAACTTGGACAAGACGGCTCTGGAGAAACTTTCAATCTAGGGTTTAACAGTTGCAATTTCAGCAGTAGCCAACATGGTTACCAAAGGGGGAGGGAGTGGAACCCCCTCCTACAAGTAGGTAGTGGTGGACAGAGGGAAAGGCCCACGCAATGTCGGTTTCAAGGAACCTCTGACAGGCACCTCGAGACCAGGATCAGAAAAGAATCAAGAGGGCAACCAAGAAAAATGTAATCGCATGGGGGAAGAGGCCAAAGAAGCCCAGAACGGTATGCAAGAAATGACGAACCCTAGTGGGGTAGATGGGCGCAACCCCTGTAAACCTAAAACAACATTGATCCCCAAATTTATACTGGAAGACCCCTAGACGCAACTCTTTCGGGATCATATGAAGACGCATGCATTGATCTACAAGTTCATGGGCCTGTGGCCCACAGAAAAAATGTTGCGTGGTTGGATAAAATCCTAATGGAAGCCGAGTGGAGAAGTTGAACTCCACCTGGGATCGAAAGGATTCTTCACAACAGTCTTTATGAACCTGGAGGACATGGATAAAGTCTTTGAGGGGGGGGCATATTTCCATGCCTCAGCGGGGTTGTACATGCGTCCATGGAAGGAAAACTTCTCCCCAGAGAAAGAAACCTTCAAAAATGTCCCAGTTTGTCTAAGGTTTTACTCCTTACTGCTAGATTATTGGATGTCGTCCACCTTTGAAGCAATAGGGAACAAGCTTGGAAAATATGTCAAGACATCGGAAGCAACATTAAAAGGAAGATACACATCCTATGCAAGGATCTGCATAGAGATCGATGTCTCGGGGGCACTCCTGGAAGCCATAAGCCTAGAGTTTAGGGTTGAGGAATGGATACAAAGTATAGACTACAAGCAGATCTTGTTTCGATGCAGAAGATGCTATGAACATGGGCACCTAATAAGAGAATGTCCTCTCAATAAAAAACAAGAACCGGAAAACACCAAACTACAACAAGATGAGGACGACTTTGTGAAGCCAAATCACGAAAGTAGAGGAAACAAAAGACAAGGCAAGGCCCCAACGAGAAGTAACCCGGAAGCCAGGATAAGAACAGAAGGAAGAGGCAGACCCAACCAAGGGGAAGGAGGAAAGGAAAAAACGAATGCTAGGGAAACAAGTGAACAAGAAACTCATGAGAACACAAAAAATCCAAGCGACAAGGGAGAACAGGGAGGCAACGCAAGTCCTATGGAAGGAGGAAATGAAGATGCCAACACCCCAATGCGGGAGGCAGATGGAGATGCGGAGATGACACCAAGTGAGGTAGGAACAGAGGAACCAGACCTCAGAGACATTTTGGAAAGGGAAGGAATAAACCTCTCGAACATACTGGAGCAATGGAAAAGGAAGGGAGTTGACAATGTGCCAGCGGAGCAACTAGATCGCATTCAATATCTCTTCCTCCTAAGGGAGGAAGAAAAATCCAGAGGTACCAAGCGCATGCATGGCGAGATAGGAAACCTGGGAATCAAAACAGGCGATGGACAACAACAACACTCACCCAAGCAGGAAAGGTAGAAGAAAGGAAGGAAATCAAACAGCGTAGCCCTACAAGAACTAGGAGCCCTGTTGATAAATTCAGGTAAGATTAAAAATCTCTTCCCCAACTCCCCCCCCCACATGATTAAATGAATATTATTACGTGGAATATAAGAGGCCGAAACAACCCAAGAAAGCAACGGATATTTAAACTTAGACTTAGGAAGGAACAACCTGACATATGTTTCATTCAAGAGATGAAATGCACACTGGACATAATGGAAATAATAAGTAAAAAATAATGGAGTAAGTACAAGATGTTGGTTGTTGAAAGCCAACAGATGGCGAGAAGAATTCTCACCTTGTGGAACCCATAATCAGTGAACCTACTTGCAGCAGAAGCCACGAGACATACTCTTTCTGTTAACATGCAGATTATAGGGAACATGTCAGAAATTCTATGCACGAATGTGTATGGCCCCCAAGTGATGGAGGAAAAAAGGAGAATGCTCCTAGACCTAGAGAATCTAAAAGATTGAACCAACAACCTCCACTGGATCCTGGCTGGGGACTTCAACATCATCACTACTCTTGCAGAGAAAAAAGGGGGCACCAAGAGACTGGAAAAAGATGCGAAATAATTCTCAGCTTTCATAGACACAATGGCGCTTGTGGACATCAGGACCAACAATGGACAGTTCACTTGAAACAACAAACGTCTAGCTCACCACCAAATAGCTACAAGGTTAGATAGATTCCTAGTGTCGGAATCCATCATTTTGCAGGGACTAGATTTGGACTACAGCATCCTCCCCTGGGGGGGATCAGACCACTGGTCGGTTCAATTGGAAGCGAATTTTCAAACCACACCAAAGAACGGACTATTTAGATTTGAGAAATTTTGGATCAACCATCCCACCTTCAAGGAGAACATCAACCAATGGTGGTAGGAGAAACTACCTGACCATGGGACAAGGATGTTCAAACTATACAAGAAACTCAAGTACATCAAACAAAAACTTAAGGAGTGGAACAAAGAAGTCTTTGGAAACATAAACCAGGGGAAAAAAAGTATCGAGGATAGGATGAGGAAGCTCCAAGAACTTTGCATCGAAGAGGAATACATAGAGGATCGAAAAAAAGAAGAGATCCAAATGACCCAGGAATGGGAAGCAAGATGCAAGTAGGAAGAAACTCTGTGGCGCCAAAAGTCTAGAATAAGGTGGCTAAAGGAAGGGGAGAGGAACACCAAGTTTTTTCATAGAACATCTATCGCAAGAAGATCTCATAACAAAATCTTGAAGATTAGGGATCAGGACGGGATCGAAAGAGAATCCCACCAGGACATTGAAAATACACTGGCCAATCACTTCCAGGGAATAGCCAAAGAGCCCAACCAAGACAGATCTACGGCCATACAAAGGATAACTCAGCACATCCCCAAATTGGTCACAGAGGATCAAAATGTCAGCCTAAGCAAACCCATCACAAAGGAAGAAATCGACCAAGTGGTCCAGGAGATGCCCAATGGTAAGGCCCCAGGCCCAGATGGCTTTACAATGGAATTCTTCAAAGCCTGCTAGGAGGTGGTTAAGTATGATATTTATGGGGTGGTGGAGGACTCCAGGTGCTCGGCCTCCATCCTGAAGGCTTTAAATGCCACAATGATCACTCTAATCCCAAAAGAAAACGAAGCTAGGACCCTAGACCGCTATAGGCCTATAGCTTTGTGCAACGTAGTTTACAAGATAATTTCCAAAGTCATAGCCAATAGATTGAAACCACTCCTTCCCACACTGATTTCACAGGAACAGGCGGGCTATGTGGAAGGAAGACAAATCCTGGACAATGTCATCCAAGCCCATGAGATAATTCACACGCTGAAAAGCCAAAGGAGAGGAGGGATGATAATCCAACTTGACCTGGCGAAGGCCTATGACAAAATAAGCTGGCACTACATGGCCAAGACGCTGGAAGCTTTTGGTTTCGACTAGCACTGGATCAACTAGATCGTCACTCTAGTCTCAACGACAAGTTTCTCGCTGTTAATAAATGGAGCCTCGGCCAAACCTTTTTGTCCATCTAGAGGCATTAGACAAGGGGATCCGCTATCCCCCTTCTTGTTCATACTAATGATGGAAGGGCTAAGAAGAAGCATAAAAAGCGCAACTGCAGCTGGTGAAATAAAAGGCCTCAAACTGTTTGAAAATTGTCCAACCTCCACACACCAACAATTCGTTGATGACACCTTGCTCCATGGAACACCCACAGTAAAGGAAGCGAAGGCTTATGAAAATTTTTTAGAAGACTTCGGGGACACCTCGGGAGCGGAAATCAATCACTCTAAGTCATGATATATTTTTTCAACACTAATCCGGCAATACAAAGAAACTTGGCCAACATTCTGGGGTTTGAACGTAAAACACTCCCAACGAAATACTTGGGAATCCCCCTAACATACAGAGCTTGCAAAAATGCTACGTGGGAAGGAGTTATCAACAAACTGCAAGAGAGGGTAAAAAATTGGACATACAAAGCTCTAAACCTGGCTGGAAGGCTTATCCTCACCAAAACAGTTCTACAAGCAATTCTGACATTTATGATGTCAGTATTTCCAACCCCCAAAGGAATACTACAAAAGATAAGAGCCATCCAAAGAGATTTCCTATGGCGAGGCGCCGAAAACAAAAAGAAATGGGCCCTGGTAGCTTGGGACAAGGTATGCAGACCAAAAAGCAAAGGCGGCTTGGGGCTGCAAGACCCACAGGTAACCAACGAGGCCTACGGGGAAAAGCTCTGGTGGAGATGGGTAAAAGACAAATCGGTGTCGTGGGTGAACCTTTAGAAGGCCAAGTACACCCCGAACATCAACGACCAGGAGTGAATTCAGTTCATGGGCACAAGGGAGGGATCAACCATCTGGAATCTTGCCCGGCGAAACAAGAACTGGATCCAGAATCATAGCTTCTGGGAAGTCAGAAATGGTAGAACAACAAGGTTCTGGGAGGATGCATGGAAACAGGAACACAAAATGGAAACTCAGGACAGGGAGGAGCTCCAACATGAAATGATTGGGCAAGGCGAAACAAAAATCCATCAATACTGGAAGCAAAGGGATGGCAGTGCCAGATGGAGGATCTAGGACAAGCTTAATCCACAAAATAGAGCCCAGATCAAAAAAATAACGAAAGAGGTGGAGGAGTAATTGGGGAAAAGGAAAATTGGGGTCTCAGAAGAAAATGATCAATTGAGGTGGGGCAGGGAAAATGGGGGCGAATTCAACTTAAAAGAAGCACGGTATTACATCGCGGGCCAGGACCAAGAACATCCAAAGCAACAGTGGGAAAAGATCTGGAAAAGTCCCCAATGGCCAAAAATCAAAATGTTCGAATGGCTAGTACTACACAACTGAATTCTAACCTAGGAGAACCTCATGAAAAGGGGTTTCATAGGCCCCTCTCGTTGCCATCTTTGTTAGGTCCAGGAGGAAACAACTGATCACCTCCTTGACGAATGCAATTACACAACCGAAATTTGGGATTGGGCGGCATGCATCTACCGCCAATCCAATAGGGTCCGGGGGAACATCAACACAACCATAAAAAACTGGAATGAAAGTTACAACAAAAATGAAATGGTCAACCTTTGTTGGAATATAACGTCAGGGATGATCATCTAGGCAATCTGGAAAGAAATGAACTAACGCATCTTCAGGAATGACAGCCTACCGATCAAAAGGTTAAATGATACAATAGTCTCCCAAATAAGAGAAATGGTGCAAAGCTGCAACTGCAATAAGGAGAAATTTCAACTTACAGACCAAGACTCTCGCATCCTATAATTTTTCCATCTAAAAGAATGGAGCAACAACATACCTGTGGGGCGTGTTCCGCAACTCCAAATAGGAGCCCGCAACTGGACTCCCCCTCTGTCAGGGTTCCTCAAGCTAAATTTTGACGGGGTGGCTAAAGGAAATTTGGGAGTGGCAGGGGCAGGTGGAGTGATCAGAGACAGTGGTGGCAATATCATTTGATTGTACGCTGGGAGCATGGGTAACTCAACCAACAACGCAGCGGAATTTGGAGCCCTGGAGCTTGGCCATGAAATCCTAATCCGAGAAAGGATGAAAAACACCATCGTGGAAGGTGACTCCACCCTGGTTATCAATACTGCGAAAAAACTCCAAAATGGCACTAGAGTGGGCAAGGTTTAGAGACACTGGTGCCTTGCGCACTCCTTGCATAAAATCCAGGAGAATCTGAGAACATTGAATACAGTGGAGTTGTGGTGGGTGCGCAGGTCAACAAATGCTCTTGCAAACAGACTCACTAACGAGGCGGTTGACAAGGAAGGCCTGAAACTAGACGATGCCTAGATCAGCATTCCGAGCGGGCAACTCAGGACAAACTGCAGCCATTTGGCGGCAAAAGATCGTGATGTCGTCTTAAGCATGGAAAGTCACATCGAGGAGGACAACGCAAGGCCTCTCGGAAGGTACATTGAACCAAGCAAAATATGATTGCCTAACACTTGGCCACCAATTGTCATGCAAGATCACAATAAGCAGCAAGTGGGCGACCATGAGAAAGGTCAATACGTTAGTAAGGGTTGCGGGGAAAGTACGGGTGAATAGACCGGCATCAAGTCAAATGCAACGAATGACTTAAGGTATGAGGGGTTGGTGATAATCAAGAACAATCCACCAGCCCCCAATACTGGTACAGGGAGAAGCATAGTTGGAGCACAAGCGAGAAAGGGCAGTGGAACGTACATGGATAAAGATCGAACCATCATGATCACACGAGCCTTAACAACAAAAAATGACGGAAGCGCTCACCACCTCGGGCAAACCATGGCTGGAAATACAGGCTCGCAATGGGGGAAATCCAATAAGAAGAGGGACAACAGGAATAGACACAAATAGAAGGAGTGCAACAGTAAGGGTTATTACAGTTTCAAGGACAGGAAAAATAAGGTACCTGTGAAGTGAGGTACAGGCCAAGTAGCCAGAGCAGGAGCTACGACAGGCAAGGTGGGATGGCGCGACTGAAGCATATGCACAGGAAGAGGAACCCCCTTGGGAAGGAAGTCTTGGATAGTTCACGACGGATAACAAGAATGGAGCAGGCAACGAAGGATGCGAAGGGAACCTTCCATACTCTGGTTGCGCCAAAGGGGAAGGCGGCCATCACCCGATGGGAAAAGGAATAAAGGACAAGTGCAAAGGTAAAGAGTGGGATGACATGGTGCAGGAAGCGGACTGGGTAACTAATTCGGGGGCCATGCAACCCAGGGAAACACTCTACCACAAAATGGTAGAGATGGCATGGCTAACCAAGATGTTGATCGGGAAAGTGAATTCAGAGAAGGAAGAAGCCAGACAAGAGGATAATAAGGAAAACAAGACAATGTTGGACGAAGTCCTGCATTGCCTCAGCAATTTGGAAACTATTATCAAACTGTTAGTAGAGGTTGAGAATGATTAAAAATGCAAGTTGGAACGGTTGGTGGCTCAGTTTCACCTTTACCTACGCTATGTTCATCACATGGACATCACACCTGTTGATGGACAAGGAGCGCCAACCCAAATCAGGAAGACTCGCACGGTCTCCCCGAAGGAAGATAACAAGAGCCAGGCGGATGGCGGGAAGCAACACCCCCAGGTGTTGAAACACCTCATAGTTTCGGATTTATGATTTGTTAGTCTTATGGCAGTTATGTCAGGCAATGGGAGGTTAGTTCAGACCTACTACAAACTCTGGTTTAGGGGGATGTTTTAGTTTTTTTCTTTATGTCTGTGTCTTTTCAAACTGGGTATGGAAGGTTTGGTCTGATTTCCCCTAGTGGCAGACCAGTACCATCCACCACAACTATCAACTCGAGCAACAGGGACCCCTTTGGTCTAGTTTCCTTCTAGGTAGACCAAGATCCCCACTTTTGTATCATAATCCTTACGAGAAATATAGATTTCTACACTCACTTACAAAAAAAAAATAGTAAATAATTTCTAATAATTTAACTTATTAAAATAAATAAAATTTATAATTTAATTTTTTTAAATGATAAATAATTTCTAATAATTTAACTTATTAAAATAAATAAAATTTATGATGATGATGATTAACATCCACTAAGATAGGATTGGTCTATCCGACCTTAAGAGGATGAGATTCTTTAGAATTTTGTTTCTCTGCTCAAAAGCATTAAGAGAAGCTTTCCAAGATCACCATACTTTTGTTGAGTTAAAAGGTGAGCAAAATTGATAATGTGACAAATAATTTTCTTAAAAGTTAAATTTTTTACAATGTAAAATAAAAATCAATTATAATATTTGATTTTTTTAAATGATAAATAATTTCTAATAATTTAACTTATTAAAATAAATAAAATTTATAATTTTCTTAAAAGTTAATTTTTTTACAATGTAAAATTAAATTAAATTTTAGGAAAATTAGTAAACACTTATTTAAAAATAATTATCTAAATATGAATTAATAAAACTTATTTTTGACCCGGATGGGGTGACACGACACTCTGAGTCGGTGACACCTGGTCCCGCACTCAGAGCAGTCTTAACAGCTGATTTTACTGCGGATGGCCACCCACGCATTAGCATTAACAA
>JZKD02S1126824.1:327215-349139 GCA_000966675.3 Picea glauca | reverse complement strand
CCAGAATAAGAGCATTGAGAAACCATTAAATGTTGGTTTTCCCGTTTGGGTTTCCAGGGTAATACCTCTGTGTCAATTATGTGTGTGATTTTATCTCTGTGTGATGGACTTTAATTTTCAATTGGATATTTTTGTTTGTGCATTTTGACAAATCCATGTGGCATGATTTCTTGAATTAACTGGGCAATTTATTTTTGGTCCATGTGACTTGATGTTATTGGAAATTGATGGCTCCATATAATTCATGTAGAAACTAGCAATGTATTTTATGTAATGGGGGAATTCATGCTTGAATTAAATCCTTGTCAAATGATTGCTTACTTGTAATAGAAAAAGGAATCAGACCATCCATTTATTGTCCAAGGGAGATCGAGGGTTGTGGTAAGATAGTTGTTATTCCTAGTTTCCATTGCCCATAGAGTTACTAAATCGCATCCCCTATAATCTTGCATTTGATTATTTTCAGACCATTTGGATTTTTCTTATGAATTAGATAGTGTATAAGTTGGTAAACTCTTCAAGTCCCAGGTTTCCCTCCACTTCATTGTTTCCTTCATTGCAAGAATCGGTCTCTCAATTCCCCATTTTGTTGGCGTTCTATGGTAAACCAACCTAGAATCAACACATATATTATGGGCATCAATTTACCTCCCTATTTAGGCCGTGGAAGTTTCCCAAATCCATACATACTCAATGCTTGGGTTTCTTATTTCCTAGTGGTGAGTAGACTTCCCCAAAATTTTAATCAAATCAACTCCAATTGGAAACCAAAATAGAGAATCAACTAGAATTGCTACATTGTCTTTCTTATTTTGGTGACGGTTGTGTAATTTAAGTTGCACAAAGATGAAGAGTGTACATTAAGATTATTAATGAATGAAATTGTTATGTTCATATTATGTTCTTATTAATTGTTGAGATTGCTCCAATTATATTGCATCAAGTTACTAGTGCGAGTGAATTAACACGGTGAATTTTCCCAGTCAATGAAGTAATACTAAAAGCCATCAGGTGGAGCCTAAAGGTGTATTGTTGAATCGTGGAGCCCATAGATATATTTTTTAATTGTGGAGCATGGAGGTTGTTGTTCCTGAGATTAAACTTAAGGCTCAAAGAGTAATGTCAAGCATCAATAGTGTTTAAAGAGAATGTTTTTAAAAGAGTGCTTTTCCTACCTTTAGTTTGATAAGAAATGATCCTTAAATGGAATTAATAATTGGACATTACAGAGGTTGTATTCCATTGTCTGAGTCACAACTATAATGTCAAATGGTGTGGAGGAAGATTACAAAAACTGTTAAACAAATCTAGGCATCAATTGCAGAAGAGTCTCACCTTGTTTGCAGTGGAAGAAAAGTGGAGAGCGCACCCTTGAATAGGATATGAAATGCGGTAATTCATGCAGCTTGCAGGTCTTGTATTACTTACAGTAAATACAAAGGAAAATTTTCTTACTTAATTAATTGCTAATATAATATAATCGTAGTAGTTGTAATACTAAATTGAGATCAATCGCTTTTCAAGGAATTATATAAAGAAATTCAGAGAAATGAGAATACGGGGGAAACACATAACTCAAACTGAATGAAAATTAGAATCTCTATTTGCACTTGTATTAATACTCAAAAAGGAGATTTTTCTTTATTACATCCGACAAGAAGCAACTTGGAATAGATCTTGAATCTATGTATTTATACAAAAACTGTCACAACTCAAAACGGTTGGACTTCTTACAATATTAAATTAAAATATCATATATTTGAATAAGACAACAACATGTAAAAATTTGATGAGCTTCGCTGGAATTATCCTCTGTCTCTTCATCTGCTAGCAAAATCATTCCTCTCCTTAGTCCTTCAGGCTGAATACAGATGTCACATAGGCCGTCTTAATAATTTGGCATACTGTCTCGGTCGCTTCAGTCTGTTGCCATCTGTCCCAACAGATACGTTTAGGAATGCAATGAATCACAGCTGAGAGTAGGGGGAAAGGAGAATCGAATGAATATCACTACATGTCTCGTCAAGGAATGGATAATGGATATCGGAGAAGTAATTGTTTGTTGAGAATGAGGATGGGACAAGTGTATGACTATGAATTAGGGATAAATGGAGATTATAGTGTGAGTGAATGAGATAAGTGGTGGTAGGAAAGTGAAAAGTAGGAAGGGTAAAAAGAAAGGGCATTGTGCATGTTTTTGTATTTGCTTCCAGCTATGCCTTCTTTTCCGTGTTCAATACACTAATTGCATCTATCCAATAGGTCCACCATGAACCTTGAGGGTTCAATTGTCTCATTTACCTCAAAAGTGAATAATTTCCTTTCTACCCGAGGCAACTTTTCTTGGATCCTTTTCACTTCCTGAACTATGGCTTGGAACTGTGAGCTCAGATTCACTAGCCATTTATTTATCTTAAGAAGATAAATTTGGCTCATTTCCTAAATGGTCGTTAGAGTTTCTTCCTTGCTCTTCATAGAATTCTGTTGATTCATTTCAATATCAATTTTCCCCAGGGCTTCCAAGACACTAATTCCCTCAAAATCAATTAGCTTCTTGTCTAATGATGACAACGCTTCTTGGAAAGCATCCTTTACCTCCCTGGATAATCTTTTTCTCTCTGCCAAATTAGTTTCCCAGACCTTTAGGTCCATATCACCTCGTAATTGTTCAGAAGGAGAGAGCAGAGGAAAATTAGGGACATTATTTTTATGCACCAATATGATGGCTTCTTGAAACCTAGCTCGGGTTGAGTGTGCTTATCTTTCCTTAACATAGATGTCCTTCAGAGAAAGGTCTACTTCCTGGTATCATTTTTGGATGGAATCAACCTTCATAAAAAGGTCTTGCTAGGCCATTTCCAACTTTTTATTTATTTCCAGTGCTTGAGTTTGGAAGGCCGTGATATCTATCGAGGTACCTTCGGTTAGGTCCAATATAGCTTGCAATTGTTTTATCAATTCATCATGTTGAGTGACCAATCCTCAGTTGGTTTGTGAACTCTGATGGAGCTCCTCAAGGTTGGTCTAAAGCTGTTGGATATGTTGCCGATCATGAGCTCTGATTTGCTCGAAGTCTTGACTTATCTTTTCCCTGATAGTTTGTTCCATGGCATGTATTTGACTTTGCAAGTTCTCTACCAATAAGCATTTATGTTGCATTTTTTCAGCCAAATTGTCCACAAACCATTGATTGGCAGTGGAAAAAGCACCTAATGAACCTGCAACCTCTTTTGCGAATTCTGGATCATCTCGATTATTCCCGTCGTATACCATTCTCTGCCTTTTAGTTATCACACCATATTTATGGTGTGATTCCCTTTTCACGATGGCCTTCCTTTTTCTATTAAAGAAGAAATTTGAAGGAGGCATCTCTTCAGGCGAGATGGGGGTAAGATCATCTACAAAAACAATTTTGGAATTAGGATTTTCGAAGCTGGATTGCAGAGGTGTCAATGGTGTAATGGGAGTACCAATCTCTGTACAATGTTGTTGTTCTGTTGTATTGGAGGTGCCAATAGGGGTAGTTGGTGACGAAGGAGGCACATTTTGCCCTGCTTTAGGAAAGCTGCGAGTTGAGCTTTTTCCTGGGGGCTTAGCTGGTTTGACAATGATGTTTCTAATTTTTGTGTCAATAACTCCAAGCTCTTCAAAATTTCCTCAACTTTAGTTTTACCAGAGTGACTGGATTCAGAACTCGTAATCTTGGCTTTTTGCGAAGGGGGAGTGGTCATTTGTTCTCCTTGTATTACCTTTGGTAGGCTATTCCGCCTGTGCTTTTGAAAGATGATAAAACCATCTTGTTGATCCAGGGGCAAGGTTTAGAATCTGTCCTGCACCTCCTCATATGATTTAACTCCCCTGAATATTTTGTCGTACGGGGAGTCTTCGTGCATATACAATTTCATGTTGAGCTGGGCTAGGTGGTTTTCCATAATCTTACATGGATCGTGTCTTTTGAACTCTATGTCAACCAATTTGACATCTTCCAAAGCCACAACCTCCACTTTGGAGTGACCGAAATCTAGTAATGAAAACATGCCAACCTGAATAGGGAAAGTCGGCCATACCTTTTTATGTGTTGCCTTCAGCTCTTTACTGATGCCTCCCGTTACTGTCTGGTAGGCCACTTCTCTGCATACTAGTCGGTCTGGTAAAAATCATGGGAGATCATGGGGAGGAACCAATCTGCTAGCTTACCCAGGTTTCCCATAATCCTGTTTGAAATTCGAGGAGGTGGGTAGCCATACATGGATATATGAACCAGAACCTCAACATTGTGACAGATTTCATAAAATAAATCTTTGGCTTTTTCTTCCCATAGTTTGGAATGGTAGAAATGAATGAGCTCGACATTGGCCGGGGTCCAACTCCAATTCATCAATGGAAAAGGCGTCATGAAACAAATGGTGTCCATGATATATGCCGACATGTAAAAGGGGCTAGGTTGTCCTTTTGACTTCGTTGTTTTATATTTGACAATCCCTTAGGCCAATTTATCGGACATCATTTTGGCCCAATTGAATGTAAAACCCTATGCTACCTCGTGCATGATGGATACCCATTCCATTGAGAAGTGTGTAGGGCTCTTCTTCCTGAACAATAGACATAGCATCATGGCTACATACAACATATGAGCATCCAGGCATATATACCATGGGCGTCGGTTCTGAATCTCTCCAGGTGCCCCCACCAAGACTTGATTATATCAGGACAGTTCCTGGCGTACTGAACGCACTCCTTTTGCTCGAACTCCAGAATGAACGCATCATTGAATGCATATCTAGGATTAGGAGATAATTTATACATTAGTTTCATATGTTCTGGTAGGAAAGAACCGACAACAACCTTCTGATGGTTAACAATGCTACTAGTCTGGACGTCGACATGCTCCAAGGCCCAGCTTATCATGTCATTATAAAGCATGAGCCTTGGCCGTGCCGCTATTTTGTGCAGCTCTGACTGTGCTATATGTCTGAGTTTAGATGTATAAGTATTGTCCTCCTCTTCGACAGAGTCCTCTGGACAGTTGATGATTTCTCATTCTATAATATCAAACACTTGTGTCCAAGTTTTAACAATGTTTGTGGCTCGCGGCATGGTGTCCAACAGAATGTCCGCATTTGGTTTTGAATCCTCGCCCGCCACATCAGGATTTTTCCTCATTTTCCGTGGTGCCGTAACTTCTAAGGAGACAGAGTGAAGTTACCTATTGCAGAGGAAATCCATGAGTCTTTCAAAAAAATAAAACTTGCTAATTGCAGAAGGTAAAAATGAATTTGAAATCGAAGTGCTTTTATTCAAAACAGATTCATCAATTTTCGTATAGCTTCACTGATGGAAAATTTATTAACATTGATGAGAAAGTCTACCCAGCGATAAACAATCTGCGTTTGAATCATTATCCTTAACTAGTCATAAATGCCATTAATACTTTGATGGTTCGCGTTTGGGAGCTTTAGATGTGACAGAGTGGGAGAATCCCAAATCCGCGAAACAATTAATCTCTGAATAATCGTTTGTAAACCTGTAATTAATCACGTTTAATATGGTGTGTTAACTTCAAGTGTTTTGGGAGTTTGGAATTCAGGGACTTTTAATGTATCTCGACAGGAACTTCCCAAAATCCGAAATACGAAGTGATTAATTATCGAGTAATTGGTTTTAAGTCTTAATTAATCACATTTAATTTTAATCATTTCGGACATTAGAACTTTGGAGATTTTAGGATACGACACAGGGTAAACGTCCGAACTGCGAAGTCATTAATTATCTCTTGATCATGATTAACTTAATTAATTATCATTTAATACTTCAACATTTTGGTATTTCGGTGATTCGTGAATTCTTTCTTTGTTAAATTCCCGAAGGATTATCTCTCGCAGTGACGTGTTGAAGATGACATCATTCCAGATGACATGTCAAGAAAAGGGAGATGCCATGTGTTACTCATGGAAGACTCGAAAGGTACATGTGTCTTACGACTTGTGTTTTTAAAAGGTATAGGGAAAGTCGAGAGTAGATAACCTTCGGGTTTTGGAGTTTTTATCATTAATACTTATCGAAATTCCCGAAGCACGAAGCTCCAAAGTGACCTTTAGTGATTTGCCTCTTTTTAAAATTCAAGCGGCTCCAGAACTCCGGGGGCTATTAGCATCGTTCGATCAAAAGGGAAAACATATCAACTACGGATATCGTGCACGCCTTATTTCTAATTAACCAATAGTGAAGTTGATTTAAAATTCGAAAGTCATTTTCTAAGTTACTATTTTCTTTGGGAAAATTATATTTTTATGAGGTGAAAAGTATAAGGTTCAAAAGTTCAGAATTGTATGTGTTCCAACATAGGCTCTATCCGGGGATCGCGTCTCCCTGTGAGACGCGGAAGAACAATAGAACGAGTGCCTTTATTGGACAAATGGAGTCATTATTGCATTTCTAGGAAACAGTTTTGGGAAATAATCATACACAGAAAAAACGAACTCCAACCAAATCTCAGAGAACCTTCAAAACACATCTCATTTTTATCTCAAGTTAGGCTATTTAAAATTTTCCTTTCTTAAAACCAAGTTTGGATTTGTTTAATATAATCAAAACAACTTTAACCGAAATATCAGATTTTGATCGATTTCATTTGCATCAAGGTTAAGTATATGTACAAAATTATTTAGGGAATCCCTCGTTGGTCCATAATGTAAATAATACCGAAAAGAGAACTAGATGTCAGAGTATGTTATGTAGATATGTATGACAGCTGTATAAATATCATAGATATTACTTCACTGCCAACGAGCCTATTCAGTACTCCGGTGAAGTTATCTACTTCTCCCATTGAATTTCCTTTCACCACTTCAATTAACACTTTTGCATTTTGCTGAGATGAGGGAAATCATTACATGAATTTCCTTTCATCATCCCTTTCGACAAGATAGGGGCAATCAAATTATGAATTTCCTTTCACCATCTGTCTTATATTTTTAATATTTTGAAGTGGGGGAAATCAATCCGTATGTATCATACAAGGGATGATATTTGCTTAAAATGTTTAAAGGCAGGTCTGTCATAATTTTTTAAGTATACTCTGAAACTAATTTTCTTCCAATCTTCAATATACCTTTGCCTATGGGGAAGATTTTATAGGGATTTTGAATTTCAGGGATCAACCTTGAGTGAATTAGTCAGTTTAAAATCCGATAGAAGAGCCAAAGTTATCAGGATTAGCCTAGACATACTTTCTTTCAGTTAAAATCGAAGGAACATAAAGATTTTCGCCTAATCTCATTTTGAAGATATGTTTTTAAGTTCTCAGATTTAAGGTGAATTTCTTTCATTTTATGAAGACTAAGGAATGGATAGTGAAAGTCAGAAGTGAATAAAATCTCAGGAATAGGAAAAATAAAATAGAACGAGGACTCAAAGGGTCTGATGCAAAAGAATCTCATTCCCACACAAGCTTGTTTATTGATTCTCGAACTTCCTTTCAAGCCCCCTTATTATTCTTATTTTCTTTTACTTTTTATTTCATTTTTTTTTTCTTTTTTATTATTCAGAGAAGGCTTCAAAATTAAGCTGTAATTTCATACTTCTATGATCCTTGACCAGGTGATAATATTAACATGAGCGAAACCCGTTTTACACAGGATAATATTTTCTTAAAATTTTAGTTTGAACTAGCGGGGTAGGATTTCATACCTCATATTTCCTTTGTATTTTCAATCAAGCAAATCATTAATTTATCACATGTTTTGAGAGAATGCGAATGTCTTTGAAAAATGAGTGTGATTCTGATGCATCCTTATCTCTCATTTGACAGTAAGTATTCTGCATGGGAAAAAATGGGAAATGTCAAAAAATTCTGAAGAATAGAGATGCTATGTGATACAGATGCTTTTATATTTTGTTTTGTTGATATCAAGTAAATATGGTTTATTAACAACGAACTATAAAATGCCTTGGATAATTTACAACATAAAGGAAAAATTGCAATTTGAAAAACGAAAACAAACGTCGATCCAAACCGATATATACAATGGGAATCAGAAATATGACTACTACATAAAATGTTTTAGGTAACGCCCGTTGATAGGAGCGTAGAGAATTTTTTCATCGAGATTTTCCAGTAGGAAGGAATTTTCCCCCTCAACAACTGCAATTCTGAATGGTTCGAACCAGAGATGGTCAAACTTGCCATGTTTCCCTGCATCTTCTTTTCTAGCGTCCCACTTTAAGACTAGATCACCAGGAAGAAACTCCCTGTCTTTAGCCTTTTTATCGAAAAGGGCCTTCATATTGTCTTGGTATTTTTGGAGCTTGTCATCTACTTCAGCCCTATTTTACTGAACTTCGATTAGTTGATTTATCCTTCTTGTAATGATGTTTGGCTCTTCATTTTCACCCTACCAAAGCTTCATCACAGGAAAATAAAGATTGATAGGAAGGACAACATCAATACCATAAACCAATTGAAAAGGGGACATACCTATTGATTTCTTGGTGCCGATTCAGTTCGCCCATAGGGCGTATTTCAGGTGGATGTACCAAGCCTTTTGATCTTCTGTCAACACTTTTTTTATTATAGTCATCAGGCTCTTCTTAGACGATTCAACCAACCCATTCCCCTGAGAATAATAGGTTGTAGAATGTCCTAACACAATGCTGTATTTTTGGCATAAATTGACCATTGCCATAGATTTGAAAGCTTGGGCATTGTCAGTGACTATTTAGGACAACCAAATATCAATAATATGTTCTCTTCCAAGAAATTTTTATTACCGAATCCGTATCATTCTGAGTTTGAATAGCTTCTACCCATTTCGTGAAGTAATCAGTAGCGGTTAAAATCCATCTATGTTGAGCGCTTGATTGCGGATGGATTTCTCCGATGAAGTCCAGGCCCCATTGTTGGAAAGGGCATTCATCTTTTCACAGGATTAAAGGTAGGGCAGGGAGATTCTGCTTGCCAACAAACAATTGGCACGAATTACAGGCCCTAACTCTCGAGTTCACATTGATGAATAACTTTGGCTAGTAATATCTATCCCTTAAAATCTTGTGTCCAGCAATGGTGTCCCTCGCACACTCCTTCATGGAATTCATCGATGACGCCTTATGTTTCAGACTTTGTTAGGCAACATAACAAGAAACCTAGAGGGTCTTTCCAGTACAACCGACCATCAATAATATAGTATTTGATTGTGTGCAGCTTCAAAGTCCTTGCTTTGTATGGAGTCATGTCATTTAGACATTGAAGAGTAAGGAGGTATGTAACAATCTTGTGATACCAGGTAGAGGCATAAAACTTATTTTCAATTTGAATAGTAGGTGCTTGATCGTCGATTTATTCTATATCCGGGAGGTATTCATGCGATTCGAGATTATTTATCCCGAGCACCTTGAAATTCGATTCAGCTAACAACTTCTCTAGGACTTGAACTTTGACTAGCTTGGTCGGCTTCACTTCTATATCAAACTCTTGAATTTTAGTCAAACATTGACCTCTTCTTCCATCACTGTCCAGTTGAACCAATATGTCTTTGATAGCATTTGTTGGCACGGAAGCGATTATTTTGGAATGCAATACATATGTTCTGAAGGCCTTGAGAACCTTCACCATTGCATATTCTTGTTTCTTAAGTATATCATATCTTAATTCTGCATCTCTGAGGCTTTTGCTGAAAAATGCTATTTGTTTCTTAAATCCTTCCTCGTTCTTTTGCAGGAGTATTGCTGCAACAGTGTGTTCAAAAGCGAATGAGAAAATCAGGAATTCTTTTATATAATTCATATGTGCTAGCACAGGCACTTCCCCTATAGCTCTCTTGACGCGCTCGAATGATGCTTTAGCTTTAGCAGTCCATTTCACTTTGCTATATTTCTTCAACATATCTGTAATCATTTTAATTATTTCAAGAAAATTGGGAATACATCTTCTCAAAATGTTGATCTTTCCTAAAAAAGATTGAATTTCTTTTTTGTTCCTAGGAATATTTATCGTGTCTATAGCCTCAACTCGTTTAGGGTCAACCTTGACTCTTCTTTTGAAAATTTATGACCCAAGAGCTTACCTTCTTTCATAGTGAAATGTGATTTCTTGGGATTAAGAGACAAACCGAACTTTCTGCATTTTGCGAAGGCATGCCTGAGGTGTAGCAGATGTTCTGCATCAGAGTTAGAAAAAACTGTCAAATCATCAAGATAAATAACAACGAAATTGTCTTTCTCATTGACGAACGTGATGTCCATCGCTCTCTGGAAAGTATCCCCTGCATTCATCAAACCAAATGGCATTTTATCGTACATAAAAGTTCTCCACGGAGTGGTGAACACAATCTTTTCTCTGTCATCTTCATGGACAACTATTTGATTGTATCCGGAAAAAACATAAATCATAGACATCCTGTTATCTCCAACTACCTTTTCTAGGACATGATCCATTTTTGGGAGCAGGTAGTTGTCTTTGAGGGACGACTGATTTAAGTTTATGAAATCTACGCAGAGCCTTATTTCACCATTTTTATTTCTGACGATGACTAAATTCGCTACCCATTTGGAATACGTGAGTGGAACGATAATTTTTGCATCAAGAAGTTTCTTGACTTCCCTTTCTATCTCTGGTAGGAGAATATGGTTTATCTGCCTAAGTTTTTGTCTGAAAGGTTTAATACCATGTTTTAGAGGAATGTTATGTTCAATAACAGAGGTATCATAAGTTTTCAGATCATCATAAGACCAAGCAAAAACATCTTTTTACTGCCTAAGAAACTCGACATACTTGATTTTCATTTGGGTCAGAAGGTACTTTGATATCTTGACCATTTTTGGATATTCATTAGTTCCTACATTACAGTCTTCAACTTCTTCGGGTTGAGGAAGTAAGGTAGACTTTAAAGGTATGTCATCCTAGTCAAAAAATCTTTATAAGGGGATCAAGCCCCTAGGAATCTGATTGTTCTTAAGCACGAGCATACAATGGTTTGCAATCTTGTCTTCGAATTTTTCTAGGTTCTCCCCTTCTTGCATAATCCAAGCATGATCATTTTGGTTTTCTTGATCTATGTGAGTTTCAGAGAACTCATCAATCATCTCCAAAAACTATTTAATTTGCTCATCATCTTCAAACACCTACTAGTGCTGAACATTGTTCAGGATCGAGGGTCTATGTCTCATCTCGATGTGATATTTCAGTTTTAGTACAGTAGGCGGTATGAAGGTTGCAACAGCCTTAGCTAAGGAAACAACTTGTTGATTCTCCATCCTAGGAATAGAGTGAATATTGAAAGGCGAGAACAATTTTTTCTATAATATCCCAGGCGTAGTTTCTGTATGATATCAACTTTGGGTGTTTGGATTGCTACTACTGTTTTACTTGTTTTAAAATAAGCTCTGCATCACCTTAAACTATTAGATGTTCGATTTTCAACTTTCTTGTAGCTTCTAATCCCAAAACTAGAACTTCATATTCGCAAAAATTATTCGTCTAATCGATATCCCATTGTAATCTATAAGAGAAGGGAATAATGTACTCATCATCTGGTTCCATGAATAAAACTCCAGCTCCTTCTCCCTCATAGGATGAGGCACCATCGAAGAACATTTTCCACATTCCTTCTCTAATATTTACATTTTTCTTTGTTATTTCAGTTTTTTTATTTTCTTCTTTTGTACATTCTTCAAAATCGTCATCTATCGATAATATACAATTTCCTAAGTCCCGATCAGCAACATAGATTGGGTAATTATTGGGGTTTTGCGGGTCACTTACAATATAGGCCAGTCTAGTTTCTCTGTACAGTCGCGTGAATTTCCCACCAAAAATTGGGATCGTAGCGTAAGTCATGTCCAGTTGAACTGATCCTCCTAATTTGGCTCCCCAAGACCTGGATAGAAGCATGCCGTACTTGGCAGGGACGTCAGCAACGACCACATCCATAAGGACACTTTTCATAGGGATTTGAGCAAGATTTACTACCAGATCTTTAATCATGCCAAGACACTTAACTTTTCTAGAATCAAACGAATACAAGTCTTGATAGGGTCTATTAATTTTGAAGCCCATTTTATCCATGATAATTTTAGGCATTAAATTATGAGAGGCCCCATAATATAACATGCAATTGTGGAGTAAATGGTCATGCACAGTTAATGTGATATAAAATGGGGCAACATAATATTTATTGTTTTCGATGTGTGGATCGAACATGATTGTAGGTCTTTTGTCCTGTAGATTAATAACATCTACATGACATTTGGCATCAGAAAAAATTATCACTTTCACGATTTTATTTTTATAAATTGAATTTTTTGCAAGCTCAACCAGAGGCATGGAGATTTTAATTTTATTAAGCTCATTTTCCAAACTGAAACCTCTAATTGTTTTTTCAATTTCTTTGGTTGGAATTTTTGCTTCTATATTTTCTGGTTTCTTAGTTTTTGTTGTTCTTGTTTCTAATGGATTTGTATGGGAAGATTGTGTTTCAGTTGGTGGTTTAGTAACTGTTGCCTCATTCGTTTTACTTCGCAACAAAATCGTTTTTTGTGGAACATTCGTAGAATTTTTCTCTGTAGGACTTAAATCGTACTTTTGTTGGAGTTCGACCATTATTGAGTTGGCGAGCCCTTGATATGCAGAATCTCCCAGGTTATTGATGCTTTCCTCATTATTAAACAGGGATTCTAGGTCTAAAGAACTTTCATAATCCTGTCTGGTTAAATGTGGCTCAAGATCGTCATCGCTAAGGTTGTTTAGATCTTCTTCTAACTCCTCATAATTTTTCATGTCATCCCTCTGCATAAAATTTTCAATTTTAAACGGGGCTTGGATCTTTTGATCTTCATTTTTTATTAGTCTTTGTTGCATCTGGGGGTTAGGGTTTCTCTTGAACTGATTCCTAATGTAAGTATCAGGTTTGGCTTGATCTAATTCCATTATGGATATCTTGTTTGATAAATATTTAATTATCTTGTCCATCTCATCCATTTTCTCTTCCGTGGACTTCCTAGATCCAGATGGTCCTTCCTGTTCTTTGAAATGCCTAGGTTCTCTGGTTCCCATCTCAACCTTAGTTTTTAATTTCCCAGATGCCATCATATTAGATTCAATTTCTATGGCATCATCTTTCATTCCTGCTAGAGTGGAAGATCTTCTTTCTCTTAAGAGGAGGGCAAAGTCAGGTTCAAAATCCCCTGCAAAAGTTACTTTTTCTGCAGGTTAAGGTTTGACTTCAGTTGGGATTTTGTTATACAGTTTGTTGAACCTATGATTAGATTCAACGACTAATTCATAATTCTTTTTTCTTAAATCCCCAAATTCGATTAAATAGTAGAGATGGTCATTTTTCTCACCCCACTGTCTTAGGAAGGCATTTTCTAGTTCGTCATATGACCATATGGAACCTACAGGGAGTCCTTTGAACTAGGTCCTCACTTTTACTTTAAAGGTTTTCACTAACAACCTTGAATAAATGTCCTCGTGTTCGATGCCAAGGATATCAACAAACTGATAAAAAAAGGCTATGTGTTCAGTTGCGGTTAAATCTTCTTATCCTATGAATTTTGGTAGGTTCTTCATATAATTTTTGGGCAAATCATGCAGGATGACAGGGAGGACCAAGGGAGCGTATCTAGAAGCTACCTTGGCAAACATTCTAGGAGGTGGAGCTTGTCCACCAGCTCCTCCACCATCGACGCCACCACCTCTAGCACCAACCATTGGAAGTCTAGGAGATAGAGTTTGGGAACTAAAAAGGGGATTTTCAAAAACTTAGAGGGACTGATCTATTGACTGTTCAACTACCTCGAGGTGTGGCAAAGGAAAATCGGGAAAAATACCTCTAGGAGATGGAAGATCTATATGAGGAGGAAAAGGGAAATGTGGGTTGGTTTCCTCAGACTTGCAAGATGTATATATAGAATAACTGATAGGGGATGAATCAGGGTATAGAATATATTCTTCGGATTTTCGAGAAACTGGAACCCTCACTTCGGGGAAGGAGATAACCCACAGGGTATCAATGACAATGGGTATTGAAAGGGATATTTTGTTCTCACTGGTAAAAGTATTGGTGATATCAATCTCAATATTTATCTCGGGAGAAACTACCTCTGGATTTTCGAGCTTGGCCTCAGGTTTACTAGTTGATGCCTCTGCAGAATGTATTTGTTTAAAAATTTCTTTAGGGTTTAGTTCTTTAGTATGAACCTTAGCATTAACTTGTGTAGATTTATGTTGGTATACTTTACTTTCTGACGCAACAGTCGACTTGAGGTATCTGTTTGGTTTCAACAAATTTTCAGTATCTGACACTGGTGTGGTCTGCTTATCATCTGGATTTTTCCTGGTATTCTTTTGACTGAATGCCAGTTTTGTCTACGGTGGAGCCACCAAGTGAAAAATAACATAAGCCTTACTTGTGTATTTAATATTTGTTCACCATCAAAGATCAAAATTTACTTTTCGTTTTCCCAGGGAAAATGATTTTGTTTCTTCATCCTCGACAACGGCGCCAAAAAGATGTTGTTCCTGAGATTAAACTTAAGGCTCAAAGAGTAATGTTAGGAATCAAGAGTGTTTAAAGAGAATGTTTTTAAAATAGTGCTTTTCCTACCTTTAGTTTTATAAGAAATGATCCTTAAATGGAATTAATAATAGGATAGTACAGAGGCTGTATTTTGTTGTCTGATTCACAACTATAATATCAAATGGTGTGGAGGAAGATTACAAAAACTCTTAAACAAAGCTAGGCATCAATTAGAGAAGAGTCTCACCTTGTTTCCAGTGGAAGAAAAGTAGAGAGCACACCCTTGAACACGATATGAAATGCGTTAATTCATGCAACTTGCAGGTCTTGTATTACTTACAGTAAATACAGAGGAAAAACTGCTTACTTAATGAATTGCTAATATAATATAATTGCAGTAGTTGTAATACTAAATTGCGATCAATCACTTTTCAAGGAATTATATAAAGAAATTAAGAGAAATGAGAATACAGGGGAAACACATAACTCAAATTGAACGAAAACTAGAATCTATGTCTGCACTTGTATTAATACTAAAAAATGAGAGTTTTCTCTATTACATCCGGCAATAAGTAGCCTGGAATAGATCTTGAATCTATGTATTTATACAAAAACTATCACACCTCAAAATGATTGGACTTCTTACAATATTAAATTAAAATATCATATCTGAATAAAACAACAACAAGTAAAAATTTGATGAGCTTCGCTGGCATTCTCCTCTCTCTATTCATCTGCTAGTAGAAATGTTTCTCTCCTTAGTCCTTCAGGATGAATAAAAATGTCATATAGGCTGTCTTAATAATTTGGCATACTGTCTCGGTCACTTCAGTCTATTGCCATCTATCCCTCCAGATACGTTCAAGAATGCAATAAATCACAGTTGAGAGCAAGGGAAAGGATAATCGAATGAATAACACTTCATGTATCATCAAGGAATGGATAACGGATATCTGAAAAGTAACCGTTTGTGGAGAATGATGATGAGACAGGTGTATGATGATGAATTAGGGATAAATGGATATTATAGTGTGAGTGAATGAGAAGTGACGGTAGGAAAGTGAAAAGTAGGGAGGGTAAAAAGAAAGGGCACTGTGCATGTTTTCCTATTTGCTTCCAGCTATGCTTGCTTTTTCATGTTCAATACACTGATTGCATCTATCCAATAGTTCCACCATGAACCTTGAGGGTTCAATTGTATCATTTACCTCAAAAGTGAATAATTTCCTTTCTACTTGAGGCAACTTTTCTTGGATCCTTTTCACTTCCTGAACTGTGGCTTGGAACTGTGAGCTCGGATTCACTAGCCATTTATTTATCTTAAGAAGATCAATTTGGCTCATTTCCTGAATGTTTGTTAGATTTTCTTCCTTTCTCTTCATGGAGTTCTGTTGATTCATTTCAATATCAATTTTCCTCGGGGCTTTCAAGACACTACTTCCCTCAAAATCAATTAGCCTCTTGTCTAATGATGACAACGCTTATTGGCAAGCATCATTTACCTCCCTAGATAATCTTTTCCTCTCTGCCAAATTTGTTTCCCAGACCTTTAGGGCCATATCACCTCGTAATTGTTCAGAAGGAGAGAGCAGAGGAAAATCAAGGACATTATTTTTATGCACCAATATGATGGCTTCTTGAAACCTAGCTCGGGATGAGCGAGCTTCTCTTCCCTTAACATAGATGTGCTTTAGAGAAAGGTCTACTACCTAGTAGCACTTTTGGATGACATCAATCTTCCTAAAAAGGTCCTACTGGGCCATTTCCAACTTTTCATTTATTTCCAGTGCTTGAGTTTGGAAGGCTGAGATATCTATTGAGGTACCTTCGGTTAGGTCCAATCTATCTTGTAATTGTTTTATCAATTCACCATGCTAAGTGACCAATCCTCGGTTGGTTTATGAACTATTATGGAGCTCTTCAAGGTTGGTCTAAAGTTGTTGGATCTATTGCCGATCATGAGCTCTGATTTGCTCAAAGCCTTGACTTATCTTTTCCCCGATAGTCCGTTCCATGGCATGTATTTAACTTTGCAAGTGCTCTACCAAAAAGCATTTATGTCGTAGTTGTTTGGCCAAATTTTGCACAGACCATTGATTGGCAGTGGCCAAAGCACCTAACGAACTTACAACCTCTTTTGCGAACTCTAGGTCATCTCAATTATTCCCGTCGTATACCATTCTCTACCTTTTAGTTATCACTCCATATTTCTGTTGTGATTCTCTTTTCACGATGGAATTCCTTTTCCTACTAAAGAATAAATCTGAAGGAGGCATCTCTTTGGGTGATATGGGGGTAAGATCATCTACAAAAACAATTTCTGAATTAGGATTTCCGAAGATGGATTGTAGAGGTGTTAATGATGTAATGGGAATACCAATCTCCATAGAATGTTGTTGTTCTGCTGTATTGGAGGTGCCAACAGTGGTAGTTGGTGACAAAGGAGGCGCATTTTGTCCCTATTTTAGGAAAGCTGCGAGTTGATCTTTTTCTTGGGGGCTGAACTAGTCTGACAACGATGCTTCTAATTTTAGTGTCAATAACTTCAAGCTCTTCAAAATTTCCTCAAATTTATGTTTACTAGAGTGACTGGATTCAGAACTCGTAGTCCTGGATTTATGCGAAGGGGGAGTGGTCGTTTGTTCTCCTTGTATTACCTTTGGTAGGCTATTTTGCATGTGATTTTGAAATCTCATAAAACCATCTTGTTGATCCGGGGGAAGGTTTTGGAATCTGTCCTGCACCTCCTCATATGATCTAACTCCCTTGAATATTTTGTCGTACGGGGAGTCTTCGTGCATATACTATTTCATGTTGAACTGGGCTAGAATGTTTTCCACAATCTTACGTGGATCGTGTCTTTTGAACTCTATGTCAACCAATTTGACATCTTCTAGAGCTGCAACCTCCACTTTGGAGTGACCAAAATCTAGTAAAGAAAACATGCCAAACTGAATAGGGAAAGTCGGCCATACCATTTTCTGTGCTACCTTCAGCTCTTTACTGATGCCTCTCATTACTGTCTGGTAGGCCACTTTTCTGCATACCAACTGGTTTGGTAAAAATTATGGGAGAGCATGGTGAGGAATTGAGCACCCAAAAACCCTAATGTAGGAGAAGTTCTCCTCAATAAACCAATATGCTAGCTTAACTAGGTTTCCCATAATCCTGTTTGAAATTCGAGGAGGTGGGTGGCCATACAGGTCTATATGAACCAGAACCACAACATTGTGAGATATTTCATAAAATAAATATTTGGATTTTTCTTCCCATAGTTTGGAATGGTAGAAATGAATGGGCTCGACATTGGTCGGGGTCTAGCTCCAATTCATCAATGGAAAAGGCATCATGAAACAGATGGAATCCATGATATATGCCAACATGTAAAAGGGGGTAGGTTTTCCTTTTGACTTTATTGTTTTATATTCAACAATCCCTTTGACCAAGTTATCAGAAAACATTTTGGCCCAATTGAAGGTGAAACCCTCTGCTAACTCATGCATGATGGATACCCATTCCATCGAAAAGTGTGTAGGGCTCTTCTTCTTGAAAAATCGACATAACATCATGGATACATACACCATATGAGAATCCAAAGACGTTGTGGCATATATACCACGGGCGTTGGTTATGAATCTCTCCGGGTGCCCCCACCAAGACTCGATTATATCAGGATAGTTCATGGCATATTGGACACACTCCTTTTGCTCGAACTTCAGAATGAACACACCATTGAATGTATATCTAGGATTAGGAGATAGTTTATACATTACTTGCATATGTTCTAGTCGGAAAGAGACGACAATGATATTCTAATGGTTAACAATTCTCTTGGTCTGGACATCAACGTTCTCCAAGGCCCAACTTATCATGTCATTATAAGGCATGAGCCTCAGTCGTCCTGCTATTTTGTCCATCTTTGAATACGCTATATGTCTAAGTTTAGTTTTATAAGTGTCGTCCTCCTCTTCGGCAGAGTCCTCTGGACAATTGATGATTTCTCATTCTAGAATATCGAATACTTGCGTCCATTTTTAACAGTGTCTGTGGCTCGCGGCATGGTGTCCAACATAATGTTCGCATTTGGGTTTGAATCCTCATCCACCGCATCAGGTTTTTTCGTCATTTTTCGTGGCGCCATAACTTCTAAGGACACAGAGTGAAGTTACCTGTTGCAGAGGAAATCCATGAGTCTTTCTATCTATATAAAACTTGATAATCGTAGAAGGTAAAAATGAATTTGAAATTGAAGTGCTTTTATTCAAAACAGATTCATCTATTTTCACATAGCTTCACTGATGGAAAATTTATTAACGTTGATGGGAAAGTCTAGCTGGTGATCCACAATCTGCATTTGAATCATTATCCTTAACTAGTCATAAATTCCATCAATACTTCGACGGTTTGCGTTTGGGAGCTTTAGATGTGACAAAGTGGGAGCCTCCCAAATCTCGAATCTGCGAAAAGATTAATCTTTGAATAATCATTTGTAAAACTGTAATTAATCACGTTTAAGATAATGCGTTAACTTCAAGTGTTTTGGGAGTTCGAAATTTGGGGAATTTTAATGTATCTCAAGAGGAACTTCCCGAAACCCGAAATACGAAGTGATTAATTATTGAGTAATTGGTTTTAAGTCTTAATTAATCACATTTAATTTTAATCATTTTGGACATTCAAAATTTGGAGATTTTAGGATACGATACAGGGTAAACGTATGAACCGCGAAGTCATTAATTATCTCTTGATCATGATTAACTTAATTAATTATCATTTAATACTTCGACATTTTGGTATTTCGGTCATTCGTGAATTCTTTCTTTGTTAAATTTCCGAAGGATTATCTCCCACAATGATGTGTTGAAGATGACGTCATTCCAGATGACGTGTTAAGAAAAGGGAGATGCCACGTGTTACTCAGGGAAGACTCAAAATGTACATGTGTCTTAGGACTTGTGTTTTTAAAAGGTTTAGGGAAAGTCGAGAGTAGATAACCTTAGGGTTTCAAAGTTTTGGAGCTTTTATTGTTAATACTTATTGAAACGCCTGAAGCATGAAGCTCTGAAGCGACCTTTAGTTATTTTCCTCTTTTTAAAATTCAGGCGGCTCCAGAACTCCAAGGGATATTAGGATCGTTCGATTAAAATGGAAAAAATATCAAAGATAGATATCGTGTGCGTATTATTTCTAATTAACCAATAGTGAAGTTGATTTAAAATTCAAAAGTCATTTTCTAAGTTACCGTTTTCTTTGGGAAAATTATATTTTTATGAGGTGAAAAGTATAAGGTTCAAAATTTCAGACTTGTATGTGTTCCAAAAGAGGTAATTCATAAATCGTAGATCCTAGATCATGGAGGTGAAGAAATTGCTTGGAGAAACCCATTGCTTGAAAATCATTCAGAGAATTGTTGATTGTTTCTTGAAATCCATTCAAACATTTGAGTTGAGAAAACTGTTGATTTTTCCATCAAAGATTTGAAAACCATGGAGCTTGATCTTATTATGTGGATCATGTTGTGTTATTTAGAGTCTTAGAGAGTCCCCAAGATTTTGGAAACTATCCGCTATCAGAGGCGTGGGGCATTGTTCGGTGTAGAAGCTACCTAGAAATAAACAACAACATAAAACCCATTTGTTAATTAAGCTCTACTATGCATAAATGCAATACCAAGCCGAGAGAGACTATTTCTTCATATTCCAACTTTAAAGTTACACCATCCTTTTTGGACAATATCCAATGAAATTTGTTTTGTTTGGAAACTAAGGCTACCATTCCCCAAAGTATATAAGATGTCTTTCAGATTGCTGACTAAGAACATAGGCCATACACAATTGTTGGGTGAGTTCTCTACATGGTAAAAATGTGGTGGTCTCTTCCATTGGATAGTTCATCCCTTATTTAATAATATTTAATTTGTTGCTCAATGTTAAAAGATTCATGTGTTTGTTGCTAGAGTATCGATGATCATTGGATGCCTCAATTTAGAGAACATAAATGTTTTCACCTTCTTGCCTTGTTTCCCAATTCAGAAGTTGAGTGTTGGACTGGTAAATTGTAAAGTGCAGAGTCTATTTCCTTCGTTGAAAAGAAAAAATAGAGTGGGTCACTCCATTGTTGAGTATTGTCTCGACACAATAAGGCAATAACACATCAAGAAGATAAAACTCAAAGACCAGACTGTCAATTTATTGCTAAGTGGTTTCATGTGCAGGTTACCCTAGGGATAAATACCTCTGTACAAGACTATGAATGTAGAGAGATAGAGTTTAAGAATAATATTTTGCATAGTATCTATGTTGGTTAAGCGAGTGGGATATAAGTCCCTTGTTTATGGATCATAAGTATCAGAGCAATTGCATCCTTGACTGTGAAACGGCTACCACAAATTTGAATAGAGCATTGCAGACCTCAGTGTGGGTAAAAAAAGTAGAGAGAGGTTGGAAGACTTAAGGGCCACCAATGCTTAGTGTCAATAAGAGAACAACTGATTGAAAGAAAAAATATAGATGTATGAATATGGGATGGCAGAGATAAAGAAGAAACTTGAGACATCTGCTAAATTTTTTTCATTATTAAAGAAGAAATTTGATGAATGCCAAGACTCCCTCACCGTGGTCATGGAATATTAGGACAAGAATAGAGTCCATATTTTACACATGGGAGATGTTGGGGTCCTATAATCATAGGTAACTTGTTTCTTCAGCTACCTATTTGACGTTTCTCCTGTGATGAAGACATATGGCTTACTGGGCTCGGTTGATTCCTTTTTCGCCTCCATCCATTTCAACTGATCCTCCATCACCCTGCTGCGTCCTTCATCCACCGTTGTGCTTTCCAGTCCCTCACCCTTCACTACATCTATCCCTCCACTCATCCCTGCATAAACAAAGTTAGGACAATACAATATTAGTTAGTTTAATAAAGTAATTGATAATAAATAAATGATTAAATTAATTAATTAATTAATAATTAAGTTAGTTGTTTAAGTTAGTACTTAGGTTACTATTTTATTAATCAAAATACTAATTAAAGATTAAACATAAAACAATATATATATATATATATATATATATATATTAACACAAAAATTATAAAACATATAATAAACAATACAAAAACATTAATTAAAAAACATATATAAAACATTAAATAAAAATTAAATAAAAACAAATATTTAAAACAAAAACAAAAACAAACATAAATAAAAAAAAAGTAATACACAAATTAAAAACAAAATATAATGATGATGATGATTAACGTCCACTAAGACGGAATTGGTATATCAGACCTTACGAGGGTAAGTGATTACTTGTGATTCTTTAGAATTTTGTTTCTGTGCTCGAAAAGCATTAAGAGAAGCTTTCCAATATCACCATACTTTTGTTGAGTTAAGAGGTTAGGAAGGTTG
>JZKD02S1126824.1:282921-311594 GCA_000966675.3 Picea glauca | reverse complement strand
GGGTCCGGAATTGTTATTCTCCTTTGGCGGGCCCCTTATCATAGGTGGAATAAATCTATTGGTCCTGAAGTCATATCACCATATGCTATTTGACAGCCCCCGTCACCCAGGGACGTCATTTTCCACTGATTCCACTTGTCCCACTTGCTCCCAAGTTATGTCCCATCCCATAACTATTGTCAGTCCCTGCTGTCAGACCCCTACCTTTCACTCATGATCAGCCCCTTATCACAACTTTTACGTCCAATCCCTAACCTCCACGTCACCCGCCATCTCACCCCCAAGTGGCCTGTTGTTTATTTATTACGGGATAACATACCCGATACCATGCTGACCTTTCTCTTGCGTCCAATCGACCCTAGTTTAAATAAAATTATCATTCTCCACCATTTTCACTATTCGTCCATCGCACCAGAAAATTTACCTCTTACGCCTCCATTGCATTCCCGTCGCCTTCATCCACAGTCAGTCGACCCCACTAACTCCGTGTTATTTGTAGGTACTATTGCAGAAATGGTGCCAAAGCCAAGACAAGCAGAAGGAGGGGAGAATCCTTTTCTCCCGCCTCCTGTCGACCTGGACAAAATACCATTGGTCGACAAAGATAGATTGATCGTGGATACCATATGCAATTTCGATTTCTCAGACCTCCAGTCATGGCTCAGGGAGGTGTTCCTGGACCAGAGCGATGAAATTGGACACTGGGAGTCCAATTTGCCCTTGTACCTTTTTCCCCAGATCCACCACTTTCCCGAATTTGGCATGAAATGCCAAGCTCATTATATTCCCGACCAGAGGGCCATCGTCTCCTCATCCGGAGATGCCCTGTTCTTCATCACTCCCGAAGACATAGACCAGATGATGCAAATTCCCCGTGCTGAATCTGTGTCTCCTTTCGACTTAGAGATCCTTACTGAGCTATACCAGAAGATGACTTTTCCCCAGAGAGCTCAGATATTCGAGCTTTTCCTTCCCACTTTTGCTCAGTTTCCTTCCACCAATCACCCTTACCTGTCATCCAACTTCTCCACCAAGGGAAACCAAATCATTTCCTCCCTTTGCGCCCTACTAGGTTACTATTCCGGCCAGTGGGTAGATGAACCCATTCTGGGTTTTCTATCCATTTTCTCTAATGATGAAAAGCCCACAACACAGTTTGATTACAACACCTTCTTGGCCAACAATATTCACGAACAGTTCATGAATTTTGGCACGGAAGGCATGTTCAAATATTCGTCCATATTGGCTTACATGTTTGTTTTCTATCAAGCAGATAAATTCAGTTTTTCTATGCAGAAAATGGACGCAGATGGAAGGCCTCAGCCAGTCACAGCGTGGACATCTTTATTGAAGCACAATTCCACAGAGTATAGCTTCAAGGCATTTATTGATCTTTTCTACCACCCTGTGGTAAGCATGTTGAGTGGCAGGCCTGAGCCACGAATAAACGATAAGGTCCAGAGAATTCTACATCTCTCGGACAACGCAAAGACAGGGGACTGGTACCTGTATCAAAACCACACCGAGGTCTGAGTTTTCGGGTGTGAATTGGCACCCTACAAACTGCCAAAGTATGTGACGGTAAGAATTTTTGCATTAGAATATATAAGGCAGATCATGAATTCAGATGACATTCACTTTGTTTCCCTGAAGAAGAAGCAGCAATTGAGAATCAAGGGGCAGATTGGCTCTTTCATCTACAATAGTCGAGGCGCTGGGGAAGAAGCTGACAAAATGTTAAGAGAAATGAAATTCTTTATGAGTTTTCCATGGTACTATGATCCATGTGGGATCATTTCAGAAATGTGGGTGAAAAATAAAAACATCCTGTATGTTCATGAGTCCAAGCCCGAGATCGAAAAATTTGCAAATAGGATAGTGTGGATTCCTGACACACTGATCGAAGTAGAACAACAGGTTCCCCCGGTGACTGTGCAAACAACTACCATGCCACAGGTCCCTAAGGAAAAAATGCCTCGGCAAGAGTCGTCTCTGCCTGTAACGGAGGTATCATTAGAAGAGTTCCAGTTGCACACTAAGAGGCCAAAGACAGTTTCAACTCATGGTCAGATTGTAGAACAAGAAGCCTCGCCTACCATAGTGATTAAGTCTGTCATTCCACCCTTCGGGTCGAGCTTGTATAAAGAAATCACTCCAGTTGTGCCGAAGAAGTCTATAGACTCCCCATTGGACACTCAGCAAGGCAAGACTGGGCCCAAATTGAGCATCTTCGAGAAGTAAGAGATGATTAAGAAAAAGAATCAGACTCTCACCAGCAGTACCTATGCTCAGTTTCGAAAGCAAACGTCAACTGCGTAGCACAGGATGTTGTCTGCATTTGACACGTAAAAGGGTAGGATGCACATGACCTTCCTTTAGGCGCAGGTACCAGAACCCAAGGTAATCACAGATTACAAGAGGGCCACCTTCAATTTCCAGACGAAGGACGTGCACCCAGCAGATCAGATGGATTTTCACAAACAGACCGGAGAAATGTTTTTTCACACATTGGCGCATGCTTCTGCTTCAGCTTCAAAATTTCAGGTGTTTCTCAACAATGCTCAAACTCAACTAAAGCTGGAGAAGATTTCATCCTTTGCAAAAGACAACAGAATTAAAACCTTGGAGGAGCTGGTCCTCAAGATCGGCTATGATCCCTCAAGCGTCAAAGCTGCAGAAGAGATGATAAAGAAAAAGAATGCAGACATCGCATCCTTGAGAAAACAGCTAAAACTCCCACCCACATAGGACTCACAGGCGAAGGAGATAGCAGAGAAAGAAGGCGAGAAGGATGAAATTCTTAAGTTGCTCATGGAGCAGAACACCCAGCTCAAAGAAATGGAAGCAGAGATGGAGAAACTGCTAAAGGAGAAAGAATAGATGAAGTCTATGGAAGCCATCCCATTGACTGCTATCCCAATCTCAGGGACAAGTACAGCAACAGTAACAGCAATCCCATCCGCCACACCAGTGACAGCACAGGAAGGGACAGCTGATCTCGCTAAATCCATGGAGAAAATGAACCTGCAAGAGACAGAAATCAGCAGGCTGAAGAAGGAAGTTGAGAACCTCCAGGAACTCAAAACTTCTTTCCAAACTAGCCTATCCAAAGAAAGGGAAGTAACTGAGCAGCTCAGGAAGGAATTACAACAGCTCCAAAAGCAAACAATGGCAGGGAAGACTTTGGCTGAGGTCAAAGAGAATGTATGGACATACATCAAAAAGTCCATAAATGAAATCTGGCCCATGATCCAAATTATGTTTGAGCAAAACGAGTTGGTCCAGAGGAGTCAACAAGCCATTGAAAATATCAGAGTAGAATTGGGAGATAGACCAACTCAGGCAAATGAGATCATCAAATTCCTAAACTCTAAGACCAGAGAAGAGCTAGAAGAGTTGAAGATCGAGGACAGAACAGAGACCATCCTTGAGGTCAAAAGAGTTTTGACCAAAAGAGGATTAATGCTTCAACTAGAAGAAAAGGTTTAGACCATGGACCTTGGCGTACATAAATTCTTCAACAAGATCGAGGCTCTCCAAAAGAAAGGCCTACCTGGTCTGAAAGTCATTAATGATAAACTGATGAGACTTCTGGATTACAAGAAGAGATTGGTTGAAGTGTCTAAGGATAGTTCCAAGTTTTCTGGTATACAAGGGAGCATCACTGGCAAAGCCTTCCTGGACGCTCTTCAATTGGACATCAGCATCCAATACGAGATACGATACATATTCCTCACTAAGCCCACATTCGCCAAATATACGGAAATGGACGAAGTGTATCGGAGACTGCTCAAAGTCACGATGCCTAGTCACATCAGATGGGAGGAACTCTGCGATCTGATCGATTAGTAGATGAGTTGTCCAGGTCCAGTCACCTGTCCAGTCAGAAGAGGTTGTGCAGAAACCTCGCAAAGGGCCTACCCCAGAATTCAGCAAGCAGTTACACCAAGTCATCAAGCAGTTTTGATTAGTTACATTAGTTAGACTAAAAATAGAATGAGCACGTCTTGATCAGTTATGACAGGAACGTTTGTAATTTGAATTATAAATACTTCACCTTTCGAATTATTGGGGGTTGTTGATTCTCACACCCTAGCGCTATCCTACTGTAACATTTTTGAAGACATCTACCATTAATGAAAAGGAGGCAATTTTACAGGATTCTTGCGTGTATTTACTGGTGATGTTATTCTCTAAGTTGAATGTCTTTCTTGCTTTGTGATCATATTGTTTTCTGAAACTAATCTTTAAGAATAGCGAATGTTGCAAGATTTATCTTTGATACCCTGTTTCTGACTCGGAAAGATTTTAGTGTTTATCTTCTGGTGTTTTCAATTAAGAAATTCTTAACTGCTTCTTAGTTGAATTTATCTTTCTCATATTTTCTTCTATCCATCATTTAAGCTATCAAAAGATCCTGTGAGTATATTATCTCGCCCTATGGAAGTCTTTCTTTACGTTTCTGGTTGTATTTCATATTTTATGTAAGCGTAGACCCCATAGCCCAATGGATGTGTAAACTATCATAACCAATTCAAAAAACACTTTTACAACTAAAATCTACCTATTTCTTTAACTAGCCTAAAATCTAAAGTTAAAAACAAAGCTAAATCCTATAGAGAGATCCCTCTCTGAAGCTAGAAGGGCTAGATCCCAGCTTTAAAAGTGGTTGGATAAAGTTACCTTTGTAGATTTCTTCTGTTTCAACCTCTGGGAAATTTACAGAGCGCTAACACGTTCCACATACCACCAGAAATGAAATGACAAGCACTATCCATATAGGATATTTCCCCTGAAAAAATCACTTTCCTTCATCTCATTATTCCACAATTAAGCATGGGTTATCTTACTCCACAAAGCATCTTCCCGTGAGGGATTTCACCCTAAGGGGACCACTTTGGAGTTCATACATATTTACTTCTTATCAACCATGACAAAACAATAATGAGTCATATTTACATCAAACAATATTGGGTCCATTACCTAAGACTTTGTGCTACGGGGTTTTCTTCAAGGGTTGACATCATTGACAACCAACCTTAATCAACAAACATTACTACAGGTAACTGAGAAGGCAAGATCAATCCTACACCATCTGGGGTGAACGTAGTATTTAAACCGGTTGCAAGGATATGATACAGACATCACAGTTGAATTCTTCCAGAACTTGTAGGGAGAAATCTCCATGGTTCGAGATATACGAATTCCAGTTACTCAAGAAATCATAGCAGAGGTTATAGGCCTCCCTAACATAGGCATACAATGGACAGGAAAATATACAATGCTCAAAGAAGCTGTAGAATATTTCGTAGACCCTAGAGCGGAATTGGATAAAAAGGGAAAGGGACTTAACCCTAGCACTCTCAGCGAACCCTGGAAAGAACTGGCAGGTGTAATACAGAGGTATATCACCTATGATGGAAGGTATGATGTGATCTTCCCACGCCACCTCAAACTTCTAGCTTCACTCAAGCAACGGTTAGTAATCAATATACCATTTTTTCTAAATGCTATGTTACATGAGGTTGCTATAATAACATAGAAGGCCAAATATCATGTTACTATCATTAGCCACCATGGATTAGTTAAAATGATAGTAAATAAGGCACTGATTCAAAATCAAATAACCTAGGGTGATCTTATTGGAGCCAATAGGCCTCTACAATTGGAACAACCTAAATCACATCATGAAGACCCACCACAGGAAATTGAAGTGACACAAGAAGGGGAGGCCACTGCCCAAATAGAAGTTCCACCTCAGCATGAAGTTGAGGAAGACCTCATCCAAATTACAGAGACTCAAACCTCACAAGTAGAGGCATCAACGAGGAAGATAAAAAGAGAAATGGCTGCTCCTAAAGCCCCCATTGAGAGGATAAGAAGAAGCAGACGGACAACATAACCTGAAGAAATTTAGGAAATGACAGAACAACCTAAAATTCAAGAAATGACTAAAGAAATCCTGGACATAACGCAGACAGAGAAGCCCTTACAAAAGTTGTTCAGGGAGTTGAACAAAAAAAACAAACCCCATAAGAAAATAGTCAAGAAGACACCCAACCCGCATTGGGACACCTCACAGAACAATTTTTGAAAAGCTATGAGGTAGAACTAGCTCAGGTTTTAGGGATTTTAGGGACCTCAACTGATAAGGACACAAACAGGCCAGAGGAACACCAAGCGTCTTCCTCAAAACCTGTTGAGGACTTCCCTACCATAGAAATGTCATTTCCAGAAGATATAGCACAGGAAGAACCTCATCCTGAGGTAAGTAGCCCTCTTGAACAGATAGAACACTTGGAAGGAAGAGGGGAGTAGCCACCTTCTGATAAAAATGAATAGGACCTTGAGACCCCTCAAAAACAAAAATCAAGCAAAAACCACAGCAGAATCAAAAGGTTAAAACAGGAAAACAAGTTGTTAAAGAAAAGGGTTCAAAGGATTAAAGTGTTAAAACATAAAGTTGGAAAACTTAAGGAAACTATCAAATAATTAAGAAGACAATTAGAGTAAGCCAACAAGGCCCATGCAAAAAGAAAGATCAAAAGGCCTAGAACATAGGGAAGGAACCCTCTTCCTAGGAGGACAACCCAAACAAGTTCTGTAGGAACCCAGACAGAGTTGCATGTTTTTAAAGAGACAACAGAAATGGAACTCTAGACTGAGACTACAATAGTAGAAGGACCAGTTGCTCAAAGTGAAGAGGAGATTCCTTTGGAATCATATGGAACATAAGCTCAACCAAGAATTCTAAAGGGAGCAATTGCTCTGCCTGAGGAAGTGATTCCCACTCCTCCGGAGACCACAGATACAAAGACACAGACAAAATCCTCAGCAATAAATGAAGCATCCTAGTCTCGGAAACAATGTGCCATCATTGACAGACTAGAAACAAAGTTAGTGCAAACCCAACAGACCTTAACATAGTGCAGACATGAGATGGTCATTATGGAAAAACAAGAAGCATCTTAGTCTCGGGAATAGAGAGCCATCATTGATAGACTAGAAGAAGAGATGGTACAAGCCCAGCAAACCTTGACTCAAACCAAAAATTAAATAGTAACTATGGCAGAACATCAAGCATCTCAGTCTCAGGAACAGAGTGTTATCATTGATAGACTGGAAATAGATTTGGTCCAAACCCAACATGCCTTAACACAACACAGAAATGAGATGGTCACTATGGATGAACATCAAAAGGTTGTTAAACAACTGAAGGGCATATCAACAATAGAAAGAAAGACTTATGTTGAGCTCACCAGAGCCCAAGGGAACGTGAAGAAGGTACAAAACCAATTGGAAAAAGTTTGGAGCAAATAAAAGAGATTTGTGATGTTTACACTGATGCAATAGATTGTAGAGTTCATGCTACCAATTATACCTTGTTCTTATTAGAACGTTACTTGTTGTTGAGGGTAAAATCCATTAGAGCAGGTAAACCAATTAAATTCACTAATGTCCCTAAGTTTATTTCATGTTTTATAGAGCAGGAGTAGAAGGTGCAATACTTTTTGTGCTAGCTATACTTCCACAACTTCATTTTGGAAGATGAAAGGAAAAATAACCCTGGTCCCTTTAATGGGGACATACAACTTCAAGCATTCTTTTCCTTTACTAAAACCCAAATTAGGTGGGATAAAGCTCACAAAACCTTCATGAAGAGGGAAACTGGGTTAGATCTTTGGATCAGAGGGGAACCTCCAATGTACTTTCCATCCATTATGCGACACAAAACATTCATGAAAAGGGAAGGGGTTGTGGAATCTTTATCCCCTATCCACCGACATGTTATACGCTTAGGCATAGTATATTTTAGAGAACTCAAAGAAGAAGCTCTTGCTACTTCCAAGTTAAGATGGGATGCATCCTCCACTGAAGTCAAAAGTAGGGAACCCTTTGGTTTCAAGAACTTCTTTGCAACTACCTTCAGAGTGGAAAGGTATGCTAGAATAATCTAGGAGGAAGGACCTTCTTGGATTGGGTGCAGGTATAATCCCCCTATTATTTGGTTTCCTCCAGAAAGTTACTAGAAATATTATCAAATTAATAAAAAGAGGGAAGACACAACTTTTGGAGAGCTCAAAAGAAATAATGGGTTCACGAGACCTGGTGAACCAACCTTTCCTCCTTATAGTATCACTGCTTTACATGTAATATCTCAACTTGCACGAGAACATGCAAGAAGGTAAGATGGGGAGTCTGTTGGGTTATGAAAAAGGTACAAATATATTCCTTATTCCCATGAATGATGATATAATCTTGATTGACTTTTCTGTTAATTAGGAATAAATAGGATAGAAAATGATTAATATGTCTTCTAGTAATATTATTGAGTTATATTAAATAAATTCTAAAATATGGTTGGAATTGTTTGATTTTGTTACAGGAATGGGTAAATATTGTCAAACACAAGATAGCTAAGAAGATTTTGAAGATGCGTAGGCTATTAGACGTTGAGGATGTTAGGCGCAAAACAATTTTGAGGAAGGATGACTCTTCATCTTGTAAACTTTATAAATAGTAAAGCAATCCTGAGGATCTCTCGATCCTCGGGATAGCTTAATTTACCCATATTATTGTAATATATAGAGGGTAATGAATCCTGGAAAGAATAATCTAAGAATTATATCCAAGCATTCTGAACTCATAGTTTCTCTACACAAGCTATTTTTGTAAATGTTGTACCAGCGATGGAATCAATAAAAGCTTTGAACGTTTTCATCATTCTCACATACTGAGTTTCTAGTAGTAGTGATTCTGAGGACCAAGGGCCCAGTCTGAAGGAGTTATTGTCTCAATCTGTAATTGTATCAGATTGATTTCTGTTATGTGATTTAAATCTCTTTTACAATAGTTAAGATAAATGCATAAGTGTGTTAATGATTTTAGGTTGTTTGCATACAGAAGATAGATGTTTCGTTGAATGTTATCAATTGTTGTTCCAATTTCCATTGTTGTAGTTTACTGCTTGACAGTTCCTCACATTTTCATGCGCGCTGTTCCTTTTCCTTAGATTAGCATTTGTTGTTCCTTTCAGTTAAGTTACATTTGTTGTTCCTTTCAGTTAAGTTACATTTGTTGTTTCTTTCCACAGATAGAGTAATTCGTTACATAGTTAATAGTTTGATTCTGCAAGTCTTTACTTAGATTCAATTAATGCTTCTTATTTAAATGAATTCAACAGATTAGTTAGTTCCCTTTCATTCACAACATGTTATTAATCAGATTTCAATTCTGTTAAGTAAGATCTTAGTTTCATAATATTTAATGAACATTTGAGGAACTTGATTGTTGATAAACCCAGATTATTTTTAACTACACGATTTTAACCTTTATAACTATCTGCATAGACTTTGTTGATGTTCTTGAAAGAAAGGACGAATCCTTGGGTTGATAAATTAATGTTAAACTAAGGTTGTTTTAGGACATATTTAGATCTCAACAGTCGACTAGAGAAAACAAGTAGCATTTACTGATAAAATCTAGGAATCAAACCAAGCAAACAAACCTTCTTATTTCGAAGTCACTAGTTGGTGATGAAATCCAACATTGCAAAATCAAGACAAGAAGGGGCTGGGATAAGTGGGTGGAAACATTATGTTGACGATCTACTTAACGGACTTACACCCTGGTGCAATCTCCCACACATAATCATGGGTATACCCTCCAAGGAGCCCGAGTGAGTTTGGCCAATATCGATTCCAGGTACCATGAAGACTTGCCCCTCCATAGTCACCTCGTGTAAAGACCCTAAAGAGATAGGCTACTAAGGTTACCAACTGTTAGCGATTATTTTTGTCTTAGGCACAAAAGCACCCAGGTCTACAGAATGACCGGGAAACACCCAAGCATAGCTGCGGAAGGATCTCCTTTCTGGTTACGAGCCAAGCGAGCGGGCAAGGTTTTGCTGTCGACAGCCAAGATCCATCCACGAAGCAGATCAACGGTCATCAAGATCTCGGGGCTACCAAGTTAATCGACATATAGCACCAAGGAAAGCTCCTATATTTCAAGGCTGAATCTGGGTCATCCGATCCAGTGACGCGTGGCGCAGGATCCAGTCACACTGGCGTATCGACATTCAGGAGTTCAAGGGGTAAAATTCCCCATCTCTTCGCCTTTCGAAACCCCGAACCCCAAAATGCCGATAAGCGCCCTTCAAGGCTCAGCCCACAGTCCTAGCGCCAGGTCACATCAAGCGAGCCTGAGAACGAGCACGGTCCCCTATTAAGAAAAGAGTGCTACCTCGGTCGGTCATCTTAAGGACACGCGGCGCGCATCCGTGCCATTTCGGCATTCGGGAGTTCGTGGGGTGAAGGTTTTATGTCTTTGAACATCATGAAATCCTGAACCTCGACAGCGTCGAAAACACCGAAACTGGGGCCCACGACATCACAAAGCATTTTCAGCCGTCCATCTAAAGGGAACACCTGGCAGTGAAATGGACCATCTCGGCGTTTCGCCCATCGCGACTCCAAGGCACAAAGGGTAGCTCCGTTATGTTCCAATGCATGAGATGCCAGGAGAGTCCCTGGCCCGGGCCCACAGCAGCATCGGGTGAGTTCGAAACCGTCATATCCCAAAGGGATGCGTGGCTCCAAATTGAGCCATCTTGGCGTTTCGCTCATCACGATTTCAAATTTCAGGAGTAGCTCCTTCCCATTCGCGAATGCTGAAAGCATGTGGTCACAGTCCATGGTCACTTGGAGGGAGGAGATGCATAAAGAAGGCCAAAGGCACCGAGTTCAATTACAGAGGGGATCATCGCGATCTCCAGGCGCCATCGGACCCGATCTCAGTACCGTTTCTAGCATTGAAGTAAATGAAGACAAGAGCAGGTGGTTGAAACCTCCTTTCATTCATTAAGTGAGGAGAATGGAGAGTCTGGAGAGTCACCTACTCGCAGAAGTCCTGTGCATTGATTTTCTCAGAGAAGCCATGCCGAAGTCCTCGACTCGACAGAGAAGTCTGCGTACGCTAGCTCGACACTTAATGGCTCAACTACCCTCCTTGCAGGAGCCATGTGTAGTTAAGATGGTGCTTAAAGAAAGATATCGGTACGAGTTTGACTGAAGGGACACCAAACCTTGGGTGACTGGGCACGCCTCTATGAGGTGAATTTTCCTGAGTGTATATACTCAATCTTTGTATTTTTGTAAGCATCGATGGTAGAGAAAAGCTCCTGACTAAAAAGCTTCAATAACCATTCTAGTTCTTGGGTTGTGCATCTGTATATGAGATTTCTTGTTTTATGAAAAACAGTTTTCTACTTCATCTAAGCTTTCATCTCATACTAGAGAGTTCATGGATGACTGATTCGCATGAATTGTTGTAGTTATGTCATGATAAAGGATTTATCATTGCATCATTGTATTCGCTGGTTTTCTGCGTTCGAATGTAAGAGGATCTTGCGTTTGAATGCTTTCTTCCCCAGTCTGCTAGAAACCTAATGTTTATGATAGACCTTTGTACTCTTCTTATACAAGTCTTCCCCCTGCTCACCCTTATTACAACTTACTGTTTGAAGTTTATCTAAGACCTCGCTTACCCATGCATGCCTGGCCTAGTTTCAGAGCTGAAACAATATGGTTATGAGTTTACTTCCATTTGATCATCCTTTTATAAACAAATCGTGACATTAAACTGATGGGTGTCGGGCTCTGCTCTTGCTGCAATCTAGGAGTGACTTCCGACGCTAACATTTTTGGCGCCGTTGTCGGGGACGAAGTTGAATATTTTCCCTGGGATTGAATGGCAATGATTAACTGATTCTAAAGGTGCATCAGATATCAGAATTATCAAGATTGTTGCTGTGCACCTGGCGACTCCATTGTGACGACCCCACTGAGGTGAACCTGCCATATTAATTGTGGCTTTCAGAGGCAGGCATACGCGGTCTCATCCACAATTGCATCTAGCTACACCTGAAACAGATCCAGAAACGGTGCTCAGAAGGGGAAAGGCCTCTGAAGAAGAAGTGTCCCCACCAAACCAGGTAATCCACCATATCTTTCTGTGGGAACTCCTTTTTCTCCTCCTCAGTTTCTTGACAGACCTGTTTCTGAAGTTTCCCGTTTCCTAAATTTCAGGAGTGTTCCTGTTGAGTTTTCCTCTCCTGGTCTGTGACCGGAGGGACAAGACCTTGTCACTCCCCTCTCCTCTGAAACTGTACCCTTGCGTGGACTCAGGACCAAAGAATATTTCCCCACTCCTTTCTTTACTACTCCTGTGCAAAGAAAAACACCTACCGACTTGAGCTCACTAGCCTTCTCCTTAAATCCCCTCTTGTTTCCCACTCCACTTCGAGACTCATTCTCGGTAGCCCCTTGCGAACCCCTTCTCCTCCTATTCCTCCTCCGCCTAATATTCCTATGGCTAGTGCTAATCCCCCTCTGAATAGAATGAACGCCATAGTTTCTGCCAGATATGCTCCCTTAGTCCTACCCCATCCTATGAATCCTCTCCCTGCTGGAGACTACTTGAAGTACATGCCCAGGTTCACTGGGGAAGGAGACATAACTGCCGAAGAGCACCTGGCTGCTTTCTACAGTTATGCAGACAACCTCAACATTGGAAATGAAGATGTCTGGATGAGAGTCTTCGTCCAGAGCCTGGATGGCGAGGTGAGGAAGTGGTTTAGAGGATTGGCTCCAAGGTCAATTGTTGGGATTGAAGCTCTAGATAGTGCTTTTCTAAGGCAGTGGGGAGATAGGAAGGATTTCATGTATTACATGACAGAGTTCGAGTCTTTGAAGAAGATGGATGGAGAGTCTGTCTCTAACTTCTCCAAAAGATTCAATAAGATGTATAATAAAATCCCTGCCAAAATAAAGCCTTCAGAAGCCTTGGCCAAAATTTCTTATGCTAGTGCATTCGGCCCTGATTTCTGCCTGTTATTGAGAGAAAGAAGAGCCACCTCCTTGGCTCAAATGCAAGATGCGGACATGGAAGAGGAATATAATGTATTAGTAGCTAACAAACTGAGAAACAAGGCCGATGCATACAGGAGAAAGGGAAGGTCAGAAGCCTCGACTTCTGACCCATCAATGCCCCACCCTCAAGTGGATGAACTGACCAGGATAGTGAAATATCTGTCTGCAGAGATGGAGAGAATGATGGTGGAAGGGAGGCAAGCATACAAGGGCCCTCAGAACGTCGAAAATACATGATTCTTTAGGAGGCCAAATAATTTTACTCCCTCGAATGTGCAAAGAGAGAAGGGAAGAGATAGAGAAGACTAGAAAATTCAGGCCCCTTTTCAAAACAATTTTGTGGCCGAGGGGGAAGAGGGAGAAATAGACGAGATTGATCCTTAAATCCATTGCCTCGAAGACACTCCTCCTTTTCCTCATCTCACTCAATCAGCCTATGAGGAGTCTCTCATGGAAAGCCAACTAAATAAACTAAGCAAGGGAGACAAGGATAGTGGCAGCCCAGGCAGATATGATCTGAGGTCAAAGAAAAATACTATAGCGCCTGACGTTCCTGAGCATTCCACCAAGACAGAGAAACCTAGCAATGAAGCAGCAAAAATTCACAGAGGTAAGAAGACCCAACCCCTCTCTCCCATTATCCAGAGTCATTCTCTTGAAATAAGAGAAATCACAAAGCTCTCATCTTCTTTTAATTTCGAGCATGAAATTCAAAAAATCAGAGTCCCTGTGCCCCTGACAGAATTTATTAAACATGAAGGGTTCAAAAAATGCTTCTCTGAGCTTTTACAGTCTGAGGTCTCAAGCCTTCCCACAGACTCCATCAATTTGCAAGATGAAAAACCTACAGTTATTTTAGGTCCTATGGTAGAAGATAGGAATGACTCATCCCCTCCCTTCTACACTTCCTTAAACATACATGACAAGGCACTGCACAACTGCTTGATGGATTCAGGGGCTTCTCACAACCTCATGCCCAAAAATGTCATGGAATAATTAGGGTTAGAAGTCACTCGAGCCTATCATGACCTCTATTCTTTTGACTCCAGGAAAGTGCAATGTCTCAGGGTTATCAAAGACTTGGTCATGACCTTGTTTTAGTTGCCCATGAAAAGTGTGGTCATGGATATTGTAGTGGTTGATGTCCCCCCCAAGTTCGGTATGTTTTTGTCAAGATCTTGGATAAAAAGACTGGGGGGAACCTTGCATATGGACCTCACATATGCTACTATCCCAGTGTTCGGAGGATAGCATAGAAGGCTATATAGGGAAGCCCAATTGGCCTATATAATCAGTGATGAAGCTAATCCTACCAACCATCCCATTTTTGCCTTGGACACTGATTTAGGTTCCAGTTTATTGCAACTCACTCATGCTCCCGAGCCTCCTCTTGAACTCAGAAAGTAGCCCACTTCTCCTTGTGAACTTCCTCCTTCCATCACCCCCGTTTGGAAAATGTTTTTTGATGGAGCCTGTTCCAGGGAAGGCGCTGGTGCTGGGTTTTTTTTTGTGTCACCTGCCCAGGAAACCGTATCCCTGTCATACAAATTAGAATTTGAAACCACCAACAATGTGGCAAAGTATGAATCCCTTGTTCTAGGATTAAGAGCTGCAAGGGAAATGGGAATTCAGGAGGTAGCAGTATTTGGAGATGCAGAGTTGGTGGTCCAACAGATCAGAAGCGCTTATCAAGCTAAGCACCCTCGACTTAGGAATTATAGGAATGAAGCATGGGACCTAATTGACAATTTCTTCTCAGCTTTCAATATCTCTTTTATTCCAAGGGAGGATAATGCTGTGGCCGATTCTTTAGCTGTCTCAGCCAGCTTGCTCAAAGTTTCTCTACCGTCCATAGTCCACTCTGATATTGAAATAAAATATAGTCCCTCTGTATTGGACAATGTCAAGCATTGGAAGTTATTTGAAGATGATTGGGAAATTGAAAGATTTCTCCGATCCGTTGATGAATTTTCTGCGTTGCACATCGATTAGGATCCTAACACAGAAGGTGACTCTCACCCTGAGGTGTTTTTAAATAAAATTGCTAACCACCAGATTATTCAGCTACCTAGCAATCACATCCCGAGGGGACTAGTCCCGTTGGAAATATTGTTCGATGGGAATGATGTGGAAATAAAGGGTAGAGTTGCGGATGAAGATGCTGATACAGCTGAGTGCAACATCGGCACACCGGAGGAGCCCAAGTTTGTTAAGCTGTCAAGCAGTTTGACCACAGAGCAGAGGGCCGAATATACTGAGTTGCTGAAAGAATTTGCTGACGTGTTTGCATGGACATACGAAGACCTCAAAACGTATGATACATCCGTCATTGAACACAAGATCCCACTAAAGGAATAGGCTAAGCCATTCAGGCAGAAGCTAAGACAGATAAAACCTATGTTGCTACCTGTCATGGAGAAAGAAGTGAAGAAGTTGTTAGAGGCCCAGATCATTGTCACCTTGAGATATTCCGAATGGGTATCCAATTTGGTTCCCGTAAGAAAAAAAAGCGGAGAAATCAGGCTTTGTGTCGACTTCAGGAACCTAAACAGGAGCTCAAAAAAAGACAATTATCCCCTACCCAACATGGAGCACATATTGCAAAGGGTAACCGGTGCATCTAGGATTTCCATGATCGATGGTTTTTCTGGCTATAATCAGATATCGGTCATTCCTAAGGACAGAGAGAAGACAACCTTCACCACTCCTTGGGGCACATTCATGTATGCTAAAATTCCATTTGGGCTAATGAATGCAGGAGCAACGTTTGAGCGAGCCATGGATATAGCCTTCATCAGAGAAAAAGACCAGTTTGTAGTGATCTACCTAGATGACATCACAGTCTTCTCCAGGTCTGATAAGGAGCACCGTTGCCACTTAAGGAGAGTTTTCTCGAAGTGCCAGAGATTTGGTCTTTCCCTAAATCCCAAGAAATCCCTGTTTTCTATGAAGGAGGGGAAGTTATTAGGCCATATAGTATCAGCAGAGGGAGTGAAGATTGATCCTAATAGGGTAGAAGAAATTCAAACCTTATCGCTTCCCAGGTCCAAAAAAGAGGTTCAGGCCTTTTTGGGGAAAATTAATTTTCTAAGGAGGTTTGTCTCAAATTTTGTCGAGCTAGTGAAACACATCACGACCATGCTCAGGAAGGGAAACAAATTGAAATGGACCGCTGAGCCCGGGACATATTTTGACCAAATAAAAAGGGCATTGACTGAGACACCTGTGTTGATCAGTCCTGACTATTCCAAAGAATTCCTAATTTTCTCCTTTGCTTCTTTTGATACAATAGCAGTGGTCTTGTTGCAGAAAAACAAGGAGGGGCATGAGCAACCCATTGCCTTCTTCAGAAAGGCATTAAGAGATGAAGAGACCAGGTATGAGATCATGGAGAAGCAGACCTATGCCTTAGTGAAAGCCCTCAAATATTTCAGGATCTACGTCTTGCATTCGAAGGTGACAGCATACATTCCTTCAGCTTTCGTAAAGGACATTCTTGTACAGCCAGACATAGATGGGAGAAGAGGCAAATGGATAGTAAAAATTCTGGAATTTGACTTGGAAATAAAGCCCACCAAGTTGGTTAAGGGGAAAAGTCTAGCCAAGCTACTAGCTGAATCCAATTGTGAAGCCTTGGGAGTTAGTTTCATCAATGCTCGCTCAGGAACTCAGCAAGTTGAGTTGCCCAGCCAACACTCTCAAGATGGCTTATCACTGGCAAATTGCGCCTGGTATCATGACATTCTATACTTCCTGCAGGAGTTAAAGCCCCCTGATGGAATGGGTAAAAGCAAAGCGAGAGCTTTAAAGCTCAAAGCGGTTAGATATTGTCTCATTGACCAAATCTTGTACTGGAAAGACCCTCTAGGGGTATTTTTGAGATTCCTGGACCCGCAAGAGGCCCAGAAGGTTATGTTTGATTTTCACAGTGTTCTTTGCGGAGGTCATCATTTCTGGAAGACCACAGCTCACAAGATACTCCGAGCTGGGTATTACTGGCCCACTTTATTCCCAGATGTCTGCCAAGAAATCAGAGCTTGTATCAAGTGCCAAATGTTCTCAGGAAAGAAACAGCTCAAACCATTGCCATTGAAGCCTATAGTATCTTCAGCACCTTTTCAACAGTGGGGGTTGGACTTCGTTGGAGAAATTCATCCTCCCTCAAGTGGTCAGCACAGATGGATCCTGATTGCAACGGATTATTTCACCAAGTGGATAGAAGTTGTCCCCACCAGAAGCATATCACACAAAGTAATTATCAGCTTCCTGGAGGATATCATAGCCAGGTTTGGCTGTCCCAGCAGGATCGTCACCGATAATGCTGCTTCTTTCAAGTTTGAGCCTCTAATTAAGTTCTGTGAGCAGTTTTAGATCTCACTAATTCACTCCCACCCCTACTATCCCTAGGGCAATGGTTTAGCAGAGTCCTCCAACAAAATCTTGATAAGGATCATCAAAAGACTGTTAGAAGACAACAAAAGGGCATGGGATTCCAAATTGAAGTTTTCTCTGTGGGCTGATCATGTGACAATGAAGAAATCTCTAGGCACTTTGCCTTTTCAGCTAGTCTACGGAGCAGAGGCGGTTTTCCCTACTCATCTTGCCTTACCTGTGGAGAAATTCTTTCAAGACTATGATGGAGAAATAGATCATATGATCAGAAGGATTCATCAGATAGTAGAGGTGCAACAGATCAGAGAGCAGGTGAGTACCGCAGCTCATAATCACCAGGAAAAGATCAAGCAGGATTTCGACAGGAAGGTCAGGAAGAAAGAGTTCGAGATCGGGGACTTGGTACTTAAGTGGGACGCCCCCAGGCAGGATAAAGGCAAACACAACAAATTTTATGCCCTCTATATTGGCCCCTTCAAGATCTCTGAGATTTTCTCCAACAACACGTATGGGTTGCAAGATCTGGAGGGTGAGGAGGTTTTCAGCAGCCCAGTGAATGGGCATTTTCTGAAGAAATGTTTTATTTGAGCCTCAGATGGCTCCTTTGTTTGTAAATATTGTCCTTTAGATCTTTGTTTATTTTCTTTTTTGCATATTTTCGGCTTAATAAGTGACTCCGTAGCCCAATAGCAGGGCACTGAAGCCACAGAAGGAGTTCTTAGAGAATCATAGGGATGACTATATCCCCCATGGAGACTAATGTTAGCAATTATTTTTGTCTTAGGCACAGAAGCACCCAGGTTTGCAGAATGACCGGGAAACACCCAAGCGCAGTAGTGGAAGGATCTCCTTTCTGGTTACGAGCCAAGTGAGCGGGCAAGGTTTTGCTGTCGACAGCCGAGATCCATCCACGAAGCAGATCAACGGTGATCGGGATCTCGGGGCTACCAGGTTACCCGACATATAGCACCAAGGAAAGCTCCTATATTTCAAGGTTGAATCTGGGTCGTCCGATCCAGTGACGGGTGGCATAGGATCCAGTCACACCGGCGTATCGGCATTCGGGAGTTCAAGGGGTAAAATTCCCCATCTCTTCGCCTTTCAAAACCTCAAACCCCGAAATGTCGATAAGCGCCCTTCAAGGCCCGGCCCATGGTCCTAGTGCCAGGTCACATCAAGTGAGCCTGAGAATGAGCGCGGTCCCCTGTTAAGCGGAGAGTGCTACCTCGGTCGGTCATCTTAAGGACACGCGGCAGACATCCATGCCATTTTGACATTCAGGAGTTTGTGGGGTGAAGGTTTTATGTCTTTGAACATCGCGAAATCCTGAACCCCGACAGCACCGAAAATGCCGAAACTTGGGCCCACGACATCACGAAGCATTTTCAGTCGTCCATCTAAAGGGAACACCTAGTAGTGAATTGGGCCATCTCGACGTTTCACCCATCACGACTCCAAGGCACAAAGGGCAGCTCCGTTATGTTCCGATGCATGAGATGCCAGGAGAGTCCCTGGCTCGGGCCCATAGCAGCGTCGGGTGAGTTCGAAACCGTCAGATCCCAGAGGGACGCGTGGCTCTAGATTGAGCCATCTCGGCGTTTCACTCATCGTGATTTCAAATTTCAGGAGTAGCTCCTTCCCATTTGCGAACGCCGAAAGCACGTGGTCACAGTTCGTGGTCACTTGGAGGGAGGAGCTGCGTAAAGAAGGCCAAAGGCGTCGAGTTCAGTTACAGAGAGGATCATCGCGATCTCCAGGCGCCATCGGACCCAATCTCAGTACCATTTCTAGCATTGAAGTAAATGAAGACAAGAGCGGGTGGTTGAAACCTCCTTTCATTCATTAAGTGAGGAGAATGGAGAGTCTGGCGAGCCGCCTGCTCGTAGAAGTCCTGTGCATCAATTTTCTCAAAGAAGCCATGCTGAAGTCCTCAACTTGATAGAGAAGTCTGCATACGCTAGCCCAGCACTTAATGGCTCAGCTACCCTCCTTGCAGGAGCCATGCGTAGTTAAGATGGCGCTTAAAGAAAGATATCGGTATGAGTTTGACTGAAGGGACACCAAACCTTGGGTGACTGTGCACGCCTCTATGAGGTGAATTTTCCTGAGTATATATACTCAGTCTTTGTATTTTTGTAAGCATCAATGGTAGAGCAAAGCTCTCGACTAAAAATCTTCAATAACCATTCTAGTTCTTGGGTTGTGCATCTGTATATGAGATTTCTTGTTTTATGACAAACAGTTTTCTACTTCATCTAAGCTTTCATATCATACTAGAGAGTTCATGGATTACTGATTCGCATGAATTGTTGCAGTTATGTCATGATAAAGGATTTATCATTGCATCGTTGTATTCTCTAGTTTTCTGTGTTCGAATGTAAGAGGATCTTGCATTTGAATTCTTTCTTCCCTAGTCTACTAGAAACCTGATGTTTATGACAGACCTTTGCACTCTTCTTATACAAGTCTTCCCCCTGCTCACCCTTATTACAACTTACTGTTTGAATTTTATCTAAGACCTCGCTTACCCATGCATGCCTGGCCTAGTTTCAGAGCTGAAACGATATGGTTCTGAGTTTACTTCCATTTGATCATCCCTTTTATAAACAAATCGTGACATTAAACTGATGGGTGTCAGGCTCTGCTCCTGCTGCAATCCAGGAGTGACTTCCGACGCTAACACCAACTACAACAGTGATGCTTGGGGAATCTGTCGACAGTCTGATCCACGCGCAAAGGAAGGGTATCTAGCTTGAAATCGACTTGAAAGGCATCCACTCATCATTGTGGGTATACCTTCAAGCGACCCCCATAATATGCGCAATCTCCACACCAATACCAACAAACCAGGGTGATTAAATCTGTTATTCTTAATGCAACCTCATGTTTGACCCTTGTGTGAGAAGGGATTCCCAGGACAAAATGTAGCAATTGGATTTGAACTCTCCCTATCACAAGATACTATTGTGTTTTTTGATGCTTTGGAGAGTGTACCTCACAACCTATTCTAAAGTGCTATCCTAGCTAATGTTGGTGTAAAAGATCCCTAGAAAATAAAAGTTACTAATTAAATTTTAGATTTACGATGTATTTTAGAGGTTGTTGTTTACTCAAAAAGGAAGATGGAAGTGAAATTGTTGATGTTATGACCTTGACCCAATAAATGCAAAAATATATGAATGTGCAATTTTCAATTAAATGAACTCTAGTTACAGTAGGGAGAAGGTATTTTCTTTTCGAAATACAACAAGCTACTAATTGCAATTCCTAAATTATGAATGAACACACTTCTAAATAATCATGAACTGCAAATTTTCCAATTTCTCAATGTAAAAAAATTTCTTATGAGGGATTACTAAAAGAATAAGTGAATTCAGTTTTTCCTTTCCTAAATCAAATCAGGGGCAAAAAGATGAAAGGAAAATGTTATCCAAGAAAATCAATACACTCACAACACAGTTCCCAAACCAAATCCACAATGTAAACAAAACGAAAAAGACAAGAAAAACTCTTGACATAAGCAAGCAAAAATGTTTTTTAATCAATAAACAATATGACAAACAAAATGAACCCAAAATTCAAGACAAACCAAAGACCCTTTGTCAAACAAGCACTCAAATGAAGATCTGAGATTATATCCTTGCAATAATGAGTATGAGCAAAAACTTGCAAAAAGCAAAGAAAGACTTTCAATCACTGAAAACCAACTATAAGAAAGATCCAAACTCAAGAATCAATCAAACATGGGTATATGAAGTTCACCCCAAGCTTCTAAGACAAATCTGGGTGGTCAAAGGTAGAATGGCTCGCTCCATCAAAACCTACAGGAGTCATCGCAGGCTGGGCATAAGACACAAAGCGACGAGAAGGGGTAGTCGTAGGCCACTGACAGAGCAAGGTGCGATGACTTTGCACTAGAATGGCTAAGCAGAGGGCGATGAACAAAGGTCGTCATAGGCTCTCAGTGAATTGCAGTGTGACGATCTCTGTAAATTTTGAAAAATTAGGAGAAAGACAAAAAATTCAAAAGAACTTGTGAACCGAGGGAGTCTAAATGGATCACCCACAGACTCAGATAATGAAAAATATCAGAAGAAGGCAGGCTAAAGGCAAATGGGAAGAAAAAAATCAAAAGGAAGTTGCTTCCCCAGTATGGTCGCTAATTTTGTTATGGGACTTATCGGTAAATGCGTACATAAACAGGTCTCCCTAGATCCACCTAGATCTAGAACAAAACAAAACAGGAAATGACACTTTCCCTAAGATCTAATCATTGAATTTACTATCGAACAAAAGATAAGAGACATATCATTTGAATATCACTTCCTCTCATTGTCATCGTCCTAGCTCCACTCTAGTGCTCCTGTGATGTCATATCTGCGAGAGAACACAAGCCAACCAAAGTGAAAGCAATATAGCATACTCAAAGAGAACCTATGTATGTGATCAAGGAATCATACAATAAAATGAGATGAATTTTATGGGAAAGAAATATATCACTGTATTATAAATAATGAAAGTGGGGATTACAACCAAGGCCTTGATGTTGCAAGGTCCCCTTTCGATGACCCTTTTCTCCAACACACACACTTTCTCCAAACTTGAATGAAGAAGATCCACAATGACTTGATGAACTGAAATGAAGCTCTCAAGAATGACCCAATGCAGAATTCTCCATACAATCTTAGCCAAATTCAACCTTCATTAACCTTAATTTTTTGTTTAACCTTTTCCAAGAGAAATCCCTCCTTATATAGGGGAAAGAGAGATGGTTAAAGAGATTAGGATGATACCACCAAATCATAGAGGCGATTAGGATCCCAACCATACGGATGCCACCTCATATTCTAGAAGATTCCCTTCTAGAAATTTCGTGAAGTTCAACCTTTTCTTAGCCTTTTGGAATCGTTTCACCCCAACTATAGAATAGCCTGCAGAGACATCGCAAACCAGTTTTAGGGAAGTCGTTGATGACCAAGAATCATCACACCCTTCTTATGATGTAGCCTGCGACAACCCTCCTTAATAAGGTTTTTTGGAAGAGAAAGTTAGTGACCTTTCTCAAGAAGATAGGATCTTTTGGGAACATGAACACATGTTTGTCAATAGATGATTAAGATGACCAAAATAATGTGTAACATTTGTAGTATGCAACCCCACCATACCACAATCCCTCCTTGTTAAAATCAATCAGAAGTCATTACCGTGGATACTTATACAATTTCTCCTTTATCACATAAATGATATTTTGATAATGTATTCAATGCAAGTGCCACAGATTCAATGTTACCATCCAATAATCTCTCCATTCAATTATAAAACCAAATTCGCTAAAGTGTGAAAGTTTAATGAGACCATATATGATAACCAAAAGAAATGAACACTATATTGAATGGAGACGACTTTAAATAAGATTGTAGATGGCATCTCATACATGATTGTGCTTATAAAAACTTAAAAAACAATATGATGAGCCCAAAAACTAGTTTCCATTAGTTTTAAGATTTTATTGTCAAGTTCACTAATTCCAAGCTCAATGAAAAAACATGAATTTGTTGTTGGATTTCCAATGCATTGTTATATTTTCAATGCAGAGTGAGTTGTAAGCACGCGTAGGAGATCTTATCTTCCCAACCATGACAACTAATGTTGAAATATTGTAACTTCGAAGAATATTCTAATTATATTTGAGTTATTATATTATAGATCAAATCCCCCTTTGTGGATTGATCGTATCAGGTCTTGTATAAGACCAAATCCCCTTTTGTGGATTGGTCAAACCATATTTATATGGTGGTATTTGTAAATTCGGCCCCTAGGGTTTATAAAGTCATTTTAGCCACTCTTGGAAGAATTCATCCCTACTAAGTGAAGAGACATAACCCTAGCGCCTCCTCAACTAGTATTTATAAGTGAGGATGGCACCTCACTCGTTCATTTATTCTCTCACTCATTTAGTGTGCATCTTTTGAAGAGAGTTGTAGTTGCAGGAGGAAGGAGAAGAGAGGTGCATGCTTGGTCCTAGTTTATTGTTGGTGTTTTGGTCTTAGTCTTAGCAATCTATTATTGAGGAAGTTTTTGCTGGGTTTTCTCCCCCATGAGGGTTTCCTAGGATAAAATTTTGTGTACCTTGTGATTGTGTTTCTTTGAGTGATCCTCTTTATGTTTTTGTTTTGGAAATGCATTGAATTCTCTTTTAAATTGAAAATAACCTAATAACAACATTAATCTTAACATGGTTTTAGAGATTGACTGAATAGAGCACCTTTCACTGGGTATCTAAAAACGTCACTATTGTCGTACAAGGAAATTACGGATTTTTACTAAAGAGGAATTTTTGACCAAAAACCATCTAGGGAAGTGCACTCTACCCTAGCCCATCTTTTGGCAACTTGAGCGCACCTTTTCATTGGCTAGATTCTCCAGAAAATCAAACCATAGCTTTGACTGGTACCAGGAAACCAGAACTAGTACCAGAAGTACCAATCCAAAAATGCATAGGTCAAGTTTCAAGGGGTAAAAGTACAAATTTTCTTAAACAGTTAGATCCAGTTAAATCAACTCAACCCAGTGCATCTCCTGGTAAGTTCATATTTATTTTCTGAGCACTTTCATTTTCTAGTCATTTTCCTAGCTCCAAGACAATATGTCTACAAACACAAAGCTTGTTGACAAGTTAGAAGGTGTGGAAAATTTTCATACCTAGAAGTACAGAATTGGACTCATTCTTGAAGAGAATGACCTTGAAAAATTCATAAAATAAAATGTACGAGAACCTGAAGAAGAAGCATACAAAGAGAAGTACAAGAAGGATATGATTAGGGCCAAAAGAATAATTACAGATTCCATTAAAGACCACTTGATCCCTCAAGTGTCTTCTAATAATAATCCAAAATATATGTTTAATTCCCTCACCAGAATGTATGAAGGAAATAACATCAACTAGAAGATGAATCTAAGAACCCAACTCAAGAATACAAAGATGCAGAAAGGAGAAACAGTTCAAGACTATTTCTCTAGGGTTTCTCAATTCAAGGAATAGTTAGAAGAAATTGGAGACAACTTAGATGAATATGAACTCATAATTGCAACTCTTAATGGTCTCACAAGACCTTGGGATTCCTTCATCCAAAATATATGTGCAAGAAAAGAGAAACTCCAATTTGACAGTCTATGGGAAGAATGTGTTCAAGAAGAATCAAGAGTGGCTAACCGAGAGGCTGTACTATTAAGGGATGAAGATCAAACCCTAGCTGCTCATGCCAATGGAGGAAAGAAAAGGTCTCATTTCCAAAAGGAGACCCATTTTCATAAAGAATCTCACCCTCCAAAGAGATTCCATAAATATAATAAGGGTCAAAGAAAGGAAAAAGACTTCTCTTCTTATCAATGTTATCATTGTGATAAGATGGGACACATTGCTAAGAATTGTCCTACCAGAAAGGATGAATACAAAAAGAGAAATAACAAAAGACATCATGTTCATGCAACTGAAGATGATGATCCACCCAAGAAGTTGATTAAAGAATAAATTGAAGATTATGTTTTGTTTTCCGCCCTCTTAGGATATGTGTTACCTGGAGAGGATACTTGGCTCATAGATAGCAGTGCCTCTAAGAACATGACAGGTCATAAAGACATTCTCTCTAGCCTTACAGAAAAGGACTTCCCATAGAATGTTTCACTTGGAGATAATTATCAGTACCATATCAAAGGAATGGGAGAATCCACCTACAAATTGGATTCAGGAACTCCGATGAGAATGAAGGATGTACTCTATGTACCAGGTGTGATAAAGAACTTACTTTCTATCTCAGCCCTAGATAAGAAAGGTTTCATGGTTGCATTCATAGATGGTGAAGTTCTTATGTGGCCTAAAGGAAAAACTATAGAAGATGTAGTTGTTATTGGTACAGAAGAAGGAGGTTTTTACAAGTTAAAAGGTCACTCAGATGTAGCCTTAAATCACTCTACTGAAATTCCTTGTGAACATTGGCATAGAATAATAGCGCACATCAATTACAAATCCTTACCATACGTAAGCAAGGTAGTTATAGGTTTACCAAAATTTAAGATTGATCATGAAGGTGTATGCAAGGGTGCACAAGGAAAGAACATAAAGAATCCTTTCCCAAAGAGTGATAGTAAAGCAAAAGGAATCTTGGAGTTCATCCACTCATATGTATGCGGTCCAATGTCGTCAACCTGTCTAAGCAGGTATGTATACTATGCATCATTTATTGATGATTACTCTTGTAAGACTTGGGTTTATTTCTTAAAATCAAAAGATGAAGTACTCAAAAAGTTCAAGGAATTCAAAGCCTTGGTAAAAAACCTATCCAAAAGAAAAATCAATATACTCAGGTCAAATAATGGAGGAGAGTACACCTCAAATGAATTTGGAAGATTTTGCAGAGATATCGAGATTAAGAGGGAGATCACCACTCCCTATAATCCTCAACAAAATGGTGTAGCAGAAAGAAAGAATAGAACAATTATGGAAGAAGTAAAGACTATGATTCACAATGAAGATATTCCAATGCACTTATGGGTTGAAGCATCAAGAACATCAATTTATGTCCAAAACAGATTATCCCATAGTGCACTTGGATTCAAAACCCCTAAACAAATGTTCAATGGAAAGAAACCATAAGTAAGCCATCTAAAAATATTTGGTTGTCCATTGTTTGTACACATCATGAAAGGAAAGAGAACTAAGTTGGATCCTTCAGGAAAGAAGGAAATATGTGTTGGATACTATGATATATATAAGGCCTTCATAATTTACATACCAGGTTACCATCATATTGATATCAACAAAGATGTAACCTTTGATGAAGATGCAGCACTCAAAAGATCAAGGAAATTTCATCTTGAAGAAGTATATGAAGAAGAACCTGTAGCTCCTAGAGTTGCAGAACCCTTGAAGGAAGTTAGAGTTACCCCTAATGATGAGATTCCAAAAGATCATGATATGATAGAATCTCAAGAATCTCCTCGGATGACAATCTCTCACAAGAGAAATCCAGCTTGGGAAAGGGAACTTATTCAAGATACAGAGAAGTATGGTGCCCTAGAAGGAACCATGAGACAAAGCAAGAAACCTAAGCCATTCTCCAGTTATATAGCCTTGATGTGTGATCTCATAGAAAAGGAGCCTACTTTATTTGAAGAATCCATTCATAAGAAAGAATGGGTAGATGCCATGACAGAAGAATACAAGTCCATTATAAAGAATGATGTATGGGAAGTAGTTCCCAGACCAAAGAACAAATATGTGGTATCTTCCAAGTGGAAATACATGATAAAACATGCAACATACAGAAGTATTTAAAAACATAAGCAAGATTTGTGGCTCGTGGTTTTTCTCAAAAGGAAGGTATTGATTATGAAGAGACATTTTCTCATGTAGCAAGACACACTTCTATCATAACCATCATAGCTCTTGCAGCCAAAATGAAGTGGAAGTTACACCAAATGGATGTTAAAACAACCTTCTTAAATGGTTTTATTGAAGAAGACATGTATATAGAACAACCACAAGGGTTTGAATTTGAAGATAGAAAGACTCATGTCTGCATGTTGAAGAAAGATTTGTACGGGTTGAAGCAAGCTCCTAGAGCTTGGTATGGAAGAATTGATAGTTTCTTGATGAGCTTGGGCTTTACCAAGAGTAAAGTTGATCCTAACCTATACTTCAAGGTTATGAATGATGAGCCAGTTATATTTCTACTATATGTGGATGATTTATTCTTCACAGAAGAAGAAAATATCATCACAGATTGCAAGAAGAAGCTCATTGCAGAATTTGAGATGAAATGCCTAGGTCCGGTGCATTATTTCTTAGGTATTGAAGTTTGGCAGAGCCCAGAGAAGATATTCCTTAACCAAGGGAAGTATGCAGTTAAAATACTGGAGAGATTTGACATGTTGGAATGTAAATCCATGAACACACCCATGGAAACAAATTTGAAGCTCATGGTTTATACTTCATCAAATTTGGTTGATACTACTCTATAAAAACATATTATTGGTTCGTTGATGTATTTGACGAATACCAAGACTGATATATGCTTTGTAGTGAATACCTTGAGTCAGTATCTGGTAGAACCCAGACATGTTCACCTCGTAGTTGCAAAGCATGTGATGAGATACCTTAAGGGTACATTGGATTATGGTCTCTGTTATACTGGAGATTGTAACTTCATAATGTATGGTTATACTGATTCATATTAGGCTGGAAGTGCTTCTGATATAAAGAGAACTTCAAGATGTTGTTTCAGTCTGAGGTCAGTCATCAATTCATGGAAAAGTAGGAAGCAATCAAGTATTTATCTCAAAATGGAAAAAGAAGAATACATTGCAGCATATTCCGCTAGTTGTGAAGCCATATGGATTCAGAATTTGCTGACAGGTATGTTCGATCTGGAGATGTAAGCCACCATGATTATATGTGATAACCAGAGTTGCATAAATGATCCAGGTGGATATTGGTGGCCACCCACCTATTCCACTTGGACCCCCACCATTGCTTCTTTCAGTTTTTCAGTTTTCGCACAGTTTACTATTTTTAGCAGTTTTTCGGGTCCTGAACTTTTGGAGCCGTTTTGAGGCCTTAAACGACGTTTTTTGGGAAAACGGGGAGCAACATGGATTGTAGATGTTGCTCGCCCAAAAGTTGTATTCCTCGGATAGATATTTCTAACGAGGTATGGAACGTGTCAAACGGAGATCATATGCCAAAGTTACGTCCCCGGGAAGTTGATGTACCAACTTACCCAAACGGGGCCCATAGTCTTGGCGTTTCATCTCCTAGGGTTAGGTCTTTGGATGTTTAGGGTTTTCCATTGTTTCTCAATAATAATAGTCCTTCGAGCCCCATGGTAACACAGTTCAGAGGCCAGTAGCTGCCACATCTCTTCTCAGAGATAAGCTACCAGCGCCCTAGCTAATTTATTTCCATTCTGTCTGTAAGCATATTTTAGTCATTTGTTATTAATGAAATGAAGTCTTATTTCTGCTTCATCTCTACGTTTATGTGTATTTCTATATTTCATTTTGTTCCTACATAAATCTGAATCGGTGGTTTCAGAGCGGTCTGCTCATTCTCAACCCTTCTTTGCATGTCCCCAACGAGGTCGGGGTATAAGGAGTTAGGGCTCGATCTGGTTGAACCTTTTCAAGATCAGCCTCGCATACCCTGACGACTGACCATGGGGGAAGAAAAGAAATATGAGGGAGAAGGAGATCTTATCAAAATGTTTCTCGAGGAGGCCCTTGAGAAACAAAGGAACACGATGATGGACAACTTTGCCCAGATTCTTCAACGGATTCCCACTGGCGGCGCAT
>JZKD02S1126824.1:247005-259370 GCA_000966675.3 Picea glauca | reverse complement strand
GGACCCGACCTTCTATGAGGTGCGTAAAAATAGAAAACTGTGTACAAACGAGGCGGGTATGCCCCATGCTCGTGTTATGTAACTCTGAAAAAAGATGACTGAAGTGTTGGTGTAGACAATTGTAGCGCCCTCGGGGGCGGTAATGATAGAAGTCAATTCTGCAAAGGAACATACTCTGAATAATAGGCAATGATCACGGGCATTGATGGCCCTACCAAGTTCAGAGGTCTTCGGCAAATGATAAAAATAACTGCAATAGTCGCAAAATAAGACCCACCATAACATGAGAAAGTGTTGGCGTCGAATTTTATGGGGGCCAATGACAGCAGGGAGAAATGGTGTTTCACCCTGTGCCGTCCAAGATCTCTCATTGAATGGAGAATGAGAATCGAGATACTGTCTCCCTTTCGGAAAATGGTGCTGATGTCGACAAAAGGGGAACGCGACTCCTAGAAGCAAAGGGCTTCATGGAATCTACTAAGGTGAGGAAGTGGCAGAGGTACATGGATGAAGTCAAGAAGTGGGAAGACTCAAGACTGCCCTTGGTTGGAGGATGTATGAGATAAAGAGTGGCCGCAACCGTGTAACAAGGTCGAGTGTCAGGGGGACGACAAGACCGGTGATCAGTTGTGCAAGAGGCGGGACAAGGTGAACAAATTTAGAGGGTAGAGGTAAGTGACCTGCGGAGTACTCTGAAGATATGGACGATGCCGGCAGGGGTAGATGATAAGTAATTCTCCAACCAAGGGTGACATGGGTTGTGTGTGGCCAAAAGGAAGCAAGTCGCCAATGGTGACGACAAAAAATAAAATGTACTAACTGGAAATAAAGGCGTTTGTACAATAAATAACAAATAATTGGGGAGAAATGTACAAATACAGAAACGGGTGACCCAGTGTAATATGGGTGGCCCACGTAGGGAATACTGTGCTGGGAAGACTGATGAAGGGTGGGGGGCCCATTGGTGAGTTTCTGTATGAGGTAGGTGAAATGAAAGTAGGTTCACAGATGGGCAAACTGATTGTGGATGAAATGGAGGGTTCATGATACTACGGAGGTGCAGGTAAAAAATAGAACCATAAAGAGATAATCTGGGAGTCCATGTGGGAAAGCTAGCAAAATGAGGAGGAGGAGTATGTGGCTGATTCACGTCATGATGAAAGACTATCGGGACTCCCATTTCTAAAGGGTAATGAAAACAACATGAGTGTAAAAAAGTGGCAAAAGGTGCTATGAATGGGACAACTCATGTGGGTAAGAATGCTACCGGGTAACAGTACCAGAGAGGCAAATGGAGGTGTGGATACTGCAGAGCCGGGAAGGAGGATCCTAAAGGCCAATATCAGAGGGTGTGACTGGGAATGTAAATGCAATACAATAGGAGAGACTACATGCCAGTGCTGAGTAGATACCTGAAGGGGTTGTGCCGATGGGTGATGAGCAAGTACCTGCACACATAAAAAACCAAATACCCAAAGTGAAAAATATCTGAAGAGAATCTAAGAGATGAGTATGTATTTGATAAATGTGATTATACGCGTGCGTACCTGACCATGATAACAAAAAAGGGCGCCCCGGGGGCTCATGATGAAAAGCAATCCAAGGACTGCTGTGATGTAGGTGACAGGATGTTGATCTCGTGGCTGAAGACGGTTTGAAAAACAGACACCTTGGGCTCCCGAAATGGTGAGTGGAAGTTTGGCAAAAGACCTATATATAGTTGTAGGGCCCACATTGCCACCTCATTTGTACCTGCTGCAATAGTGACTGGACGAACAATTTTCAAAGGAGATTTGGTGATTTGGGGAGGACGAGGCATCCGATTGACGAGCTGCGAGTATCAGGTTAGTGGTTTGATCATCCTGCATAGAAATAGGTTTTCAATTTTTGGGCAGGGTTTGTACGGAGGGTCATACAGGGGTATTTAGGGGGTGTGGGCCCCACATGCGTGGGAGACTCGGTGATAGGCGCACATACGTGCGCGCCTATTCACCGAATATATGTGCATGTGTGTGCGGTAGGGAGAATTTAAGGCACGCCCGACGGGCGCACCTGCGAGTTGAACAGGCGTGCATCAGTGCGCGCCTGTGGGTTTGACAGGCGCGCACCTGTGCGCGCCTATATGGTGAACAGGCGCGCGTAGGGGCGCGCCTGTGAAACAAACAAGTGTGCACTGATGCGCACCGGTGTAGTGCACAGGCGCGCATATATGCATGCCTGTGTAATGAACAGGCACGCATATATGCGCGCCTGTGTAATGAACAGGCGCACATGTGGGTACAAAAACCACGCCTAGGAGGCAAGTTGAAGGGTAAAAAATGAGTCTTGTTGATGTTGGTGATAGTTGCCTGAGCTGATATAGGACTCTGTGTTGTCTACAGGTGGACGGTGGTGACGATGCCAGTGTGGTGGCGAGAGCGAGACTGGGCCCAGCTACGAGATGTCGTGGCCATTGAGGGGCCCGGAGTGCGAGCGACTTTAGAAACCTGTGGGTTGAAAAAGTTCTTTCAGTGCCCGTTGATACGGGCACAAGAGTATTTATTACAGTTCCTGATCCAGATGTGAAGTTCGGAACTGCACTGCTTCCTCGTGCAAGGAGAGTAGATCCCCATCACGGCGGTGGAGGATATTTATTTCTTGACTGGGCTCCCCTTTCGAGAAACGCCCCTACCGGCGGAGCCGGTGTTGCCGAGGACTACTTTGCTCGCTGATGTTGGCCGGAGATATTGTTCAGGTGAGAACTTTATGTCCGGGACGGTGGTGAGCATCGGTGCGATAGACTCCCTGGCACATCACTGTATTGCTGTGATGATTGTTCGGATATATGGGTCATTTACAACCCAGCAGATTAGTGGTGGCCAACTGTTGGTACTGGAGAGAGTGTTGGCTGGCGAGTGGTTCGCTTGGGGGCTGACGCTGCATGCTAGGATGGTGGCACAGTTGGACCACTGTCGGTCCACTGGTGGAGGAGAGTTTGCTTTCGGGTCTATCCTAATGTTGGTTTTTAGAGAGGGTGTCGATGTGGCACCCGAGGGTTCTACTAGAGATGTCGGGGGCGCGAGAGCCACAGTTGAAGCGGTCGTCGACAGTTTTTCTTCGTCACGGTGGTGGCGAAGGTGGCCACTTATTTTCAGCAGAGGCAGCACGGATATGGTGGCAGATGCAACAGGTAGTACTTCGGTACCCCTATGCTAGGGTGGACTTCCGGAGTGATCCAGACATGGTGCTACCTCCAGGGGAGGTGTTCGACCATCAAGGTATGTTTAGTATTGGTGTGCATGTTGTGGTTTATGTTTTTTGAGATTTTAGTTCATACGTATATGATATAGATGTTGATACTCTCTTTTGTTGTTGTTTTTTGCATGTGCAGATGTGGCACCTCGCGGGCGCGAGGTGGAGATGAAGAGAGCGTCGGTTTGGTGAGAGCCAAAGAGACGACTACAAGGAGAGAGACGTCAGTGGGAGGATGCCGCGGGGCGACCAGCTGAGCCCGAGAGGGCAGGGAGGAGGCACCGGTTCGATGACCCTGGTGCGGGTCCATCACACGCTCCTCCGGCAGCGGTCGGAGTGGATTATGATGACATACGCCGTCGTCTGGAGACGGTCTTATAGGATGTGCCTGAGGGCATGTGGACGCGCATCCAGGATGAGAGTTTCCTGGAGCAGTGTGTAGGGGTACTGCCACCATGGCGGGCTATAGTGCGAAGAGCAGCAGTGGTTGCTACGATGATGAGTGGACGCCTGCCGCCGGGGCAGGAGGGTCATGTGGGTGGTCCACCACCGCCTGGGGCAGGTGGGGGTGGGCCACCACCACCTGAGGGAGGGGCAGGTGGTGGCATGATAGAGGCACCATGAGTGGTGCATGATGTATACCTTGTTTTTGTTGTATATAGGCTGGTGAGCCCTTTTTTGTACTGAGGTGTCGTATTGGCCTGTGGATACATGTATTTTTTGTATGTAAACATTTGGATGGCCTGATGGGATTTTATATATCTATGAGTACACATTTTTGAGATCCTGATGTTGTTTACATGTTTTTGCTGATGTTTTTGATGATGTCTATTCTATGTATATGCTGTGACAGGATTTGTGAGATGTTTATGTATGTGTATCTTGATGTGATATATGCCAATCTAACACCATGTTATCTATTTGATATGTTGTTTGATGCAATTGTCTTGGAATATGTGTAACTGTAATGGAATCAAAATGTCAAGATAAAAGCCTAACCTGCAGGTATTTGCGAAAGAGGCAAGGATCATGGACGCGGTACACATTGTTGAACTAGAGAACGACTAGTTGAGAGTCGAGCAAGACGCTAAGGTGATGAATATGATGATGCTGGGCGTCGATCAAGAGGCCAATGACAACAGTGTATTCAGCTTGGTTGTTGGTTGCTGGCCCCAAACATATGTCGCTTGAATGTAGCATTTCATGTGAGGGGGTGTAGAGATCCCAAGCAGTCGAAGCGAGATTTTGTGTCCAACGGCTGGCGCCGTCGACGTAGCCAATGTGGTAGGCTGGTGGAGGAAGCATCTATCAATAGCACAACGGATAGTTTAGATGAGAGGGGAGGAAGAAAAAGATTAAAAATGCTAGAAAAAGAAATAACCTAAAGTAGAATGACTACGTTTAAGCATAAAATTTCTTGAGATACAACCCATTGACGGGTTCCTTGAGAGAGAGGCCTTCGAGGGAGGCCAAGATGTATGCGCTTTTGGTGAGGCAATTTTGGATGATGTAAGGGCCATGCTAAAGTGATTCGAACTTTCCATGGCCAAAGGTATCATGAGCGATATCATAATCCAGGATGAGGTCGCCTTTGCAAAATGATTGAAGGTTGACATGGCGATCAAAGGTAGCTTTGGATCGTTTTTTAGCTGCCTCGTTGTTCTGTAAGGAAGATCGACGATCTTCATCCAGAGACTCCAAGTTCAGCAAGCGCTGCTCCATTGGAGCAGTGTCAGGTAATAGCTCAATTGCGGTGCGTAAGGTGGGAATTTCACACTCGATGGGAAGAGTTGCCTCGACCCCATGGACTAAATGGAATGGTGTGAAACTAGTAGCGGTTTTCACTGCCGTTCGATAAGCCCATAGCGCAGAAAATAACATATGATGCCAATTGGTTTTATGTTTATTAACCATGTGTTGTAACATGGTCTTGAGGACTTTGTTCACTGCCTCAACCTGTCCATTTGAATGAGGGTAATAGGGTGAGGCAAACTCATGAGAGAAGCCTAACCGAAATGAGAGTTCGACGAAGATCTCGTTCTCGAAGTGTTTCCCATGATCAAAAATGAGTTGGAGTGGTACGCCAAAACGGGATATGACGTGATTAAAGAAAAAGTGCGCTACAGTGTCAGCGGTGTTGTTAAAAGTGGGCATAGCTTTGGCCCATTTGGTGAAGTAATCAACGGTGACAACAATGTATTTGTGACCATTGTTGGAGGGGGGATTACAAGTCATAAAATCGATGCCCCATTTACAAAAAGGACTGGCCGTAATGACAGGGTGAAGAAGGGCGGGGGGAGCTCGGGCTTTGTTGGCATAGAGATGACATTGCTCACATCGTTTTATGGCATGAATGCAATCATGAAACAAGGTAGGCCAAAAGTAACCGGCTATGATAATCTTTTGAGCAGTGGATATACCCGAAAGATGGCCCCCACATGCACCACTGTGGCAGTCGTTTAAGACTCTGTCGGCCTCGTCAATAGTCAGGCATCGACGAAGAATGGTGTCGACACCCTGCCGATATAGGATGTCTCCGATGAGGAGATAGCGGGGGGCCTAATGACGAATACGTCGACGATCATCCCATGAAAGGTGGTTACCAAACTTTTGAGTTCGGAGGTAGACGAGAAGGTCACCATACCAAGGATCATCCGAAGTAATATAAAAGAGATGTTCATCGGGAAAGTCGGTATTGACAGGGGCACTGGTGGTGTCAGAGGGGAGGGCCGTGACAAGTTTAGCGAGAACGAGGGCCTTCTTACTCTTAGGTGTTGAGAAATCGAGGTCGTACTCCTGAAGGATAACGATCCATTGAGCAAATTTTCCATTAACTTGTCGATGGCTGAGCAAGTATTGCATAGGGTTGCAATCTGTGACGACCTTTGTGGTGTGAAGCAGAATGTAATGGCGCAGTTTCTGGACTACGAGGACAACTGCAAGAGCAAGTTTCTCTTCGTGTTTATACTTCAAGGGTGGTCCTGAGAGGTTCTTACTAACGTAGTAAATGACATGTTCATAATTTTCATCTCCGAGCTAGACGAGGATGCCGGCTACTGATACAGCTGATGCTGATACGTAGAGGATGTAGTCACGATTATATTCAGGTGCACTAATTAAAGGTGCATTTGAAAGCATTGCTTTAAGATCGTCAAACGACTGTTGGGCATGGTCATCCCAGTGAAATGGGATGTCGTGACGTAGTAAGCGAAGGAAACTGTGTGCACGTATGGCGTAATCAGGAACAAAGCATCTGAGAAAGTTAGCTTTGCCTTGTAGACTCTGAAGTTGCCGTAAATTCCGGGGAGGTGGAATTTCGGTGATAGCTTGGACTTTGAGGGGGTCCACAGTAATACCACTTTGGGAAACAATAAAACCGTGGAGGTGCCCTGCGGTGACACAAAACACACTCTTGAGAGGATTCAAGAGGATGTTGTACTGACGACACCGTTGGAAGATGATTCGTAAATCATTGAGATATTGGGTGTGTTTCTTGGATCGAGTTGTGAGGTCATCTAAGTAGGCGAGGATGATTTTAGCCAGATCGTGGAAGATGTATGTCATCGCTCGTTGGAATGTTGCGCCGGCATTTTTTAAGCCGAAAGGCATGACACGATATGCAAAAGTACCCCACAGGGCAATGAATGCGGTTTTATATTGATCGACTGGGTGGATTTGAATTTGGTTATAGCCGGAGAATCCGTCCATAAAGGAGAGAGCCTCGTGGTCAGCACAGTCGTCGATAATTTGATCGATGAAAGGCGTTGGAAAGTTGTCTTTGGGACATGCGTTATTGAGATCGTGAAAGTCTGTTCAAACATGGATAGTGCCCTTTTTTTTGTCGACAGGTAAAGGGTTGGAAACCCATGAAGTATAAGCGATGGGGTAAATAAACCCGACATCGCGTAATTTGTCAATTTCGGCTTTGATAGCCGCAGCCTTGGCTGGGTGTAGCAGTCGCTGTTTTTGGCGAACTGGTGTGATGTCAGGCTAGGTGTCGATGCGATGTTCGACAATAGAGGGATCGAGGCCAGGCATTTCCATGTATGACCAGGTGAAAATATCCCTGTATTCCTAGAAGAGGGCTTTAAATGCGGCGATTTCTTGAGGAGTACAAGCAGCTCCAATGGTGATTTCTTTGATGATGGCATTTTTAATGGAAATGTCGATTTTGATGGTGGGGAAAATGTTGGCTATGTTTCCTTCTTCAAACGCATCAGGGGCAGGAATGAGATTGTTGAACCAATCGATAGGCCCGGAGGGGATAAAATCTTTGGTTTTGATTGTGTAAATGGGGTTTTGGTTAGCAGGCATGGGGGCTTCCTATGGAGAGAAGAGTGCGCGGTGATGTAGCGCATCCCAGGGTGAGTCTAGGTGGTTTAGCTCTTCGAGTATTTCCTCGTCGTATTGGAAACTCCGGGAATACAAGGGGTCGTAAGGAGTGATCTCGGTGACAGTGTGATTGCCCCTTGATGAAGAAGCAGGGGGAAAACTGCTAGGAGATGGGAAGGGTTCACTCGAAATAAACCATATATTGAAGTATTGAGGGGTACCTGTGGTGGTTGGGTGGAGAGTCTCTGTAGGGGAATGAGCAGGAGAGTTGGGGGGGGTTGCGGGGTAAATCCTCAGAGGCATCATTTAAGAACCATGGAGGTGTTGGGAGTGCCTCGAGTTCGGGAGAAATGACATGAAGATCCTCTAGTGACGAGATAATGTCAATTATCGCCTCTGCGGGTCTGTGAAGCAGGGCCAATTGACGTTGCCTGTATGCAAGGATCATAGGACACTGGTATGAAAAATGAACTAATGAATTGCAGAGAGAGAAAGGGCATCTCATACGTTCATTGACTGAAGTGGTGACATAACGAATGTTAGTGATATTTGTTGAAGAGGACGTAGCAGGGCGTGGGTTGTTCTGGAAGTTCTGGCGCACGGCGGCCAATGTCTACCAAAAGTGTGGTAGTGTTGGGCAATGATGAGTGTAATGGCCATACTCTGAACAGATAGCACAAGCGTATTTGGTCCTCAACCCTTTACTACTGGAAGGGTTGGTGGTATTGGTGGGATTAGCAGTAGTGACTGGTGTTGTGGAAGTTTGATTGGGAGGGATCAAATTTCGTAATTCAGGTAGTGATGGACAATTGTTGGTTTGGTGTCCCTCTTTCTCACATAGTGCACAAGATGGTAGGATGCATGGAGGAAGTGGAGTGGTGAGCTCTTTCTTCTTTCTCCTGCTCCCAGCTGTAGCAGGGGGGGTAGTGAGTAGGGGGGTGGGGGGGGTAGGGAGGGGGATTTTCATGGGAAGTCCTTCCTGTGGGGGAAGGGATGGTCGAGGGACCATCTCTGGTGGGTGTAAATACCAAACTGGGATTTCTAACACCATATTTGGTAGTGTGAGCGTTGCGTCTACCTGAAAAGCTTCGATACCTGGTGGAGGGTAAAAGAAGGGAATTTGGGTAAGGGGTTGGGGGACTGTCTCCCAAATGGGACTAGGCCCTTGAGGGGATGTGGATTCGTGGACTATTGAGGTTGATGAGTGCACAGGAGGCTCCAACGGAGGTGGTTCTGCGAGTAGTGGGACGTCAGGAATGACTGAAGCCTCCTGAAGAGGAAGAGCATCCTCTGTGTGAGTTTTGTTTGATGATATGACGCATACCTGATTAGTAGGATGAAGGAGGGGTGGTGATCCGTGGTATGTCCCTAACAAGGATAGATCTTTGAAAATCCCAGGACCCATCTCGACGAGTGGGTAGGCGTCTTGGTTGGTGTGGATGAGAGGAAGAATGTTATCGAGGTTGGCAGATGGGTTAGGCTCATAATGTGAGACTTGGTCGATGGTCATGATCTTCCTATTGTGGGGGAACATCATTGTCTGAAAGATGGAAGATGCCACTACCTTCATAGCGTACATGTAGCTACGACTGAACAGGATATTATAATCGAGCGGGGCATCGATAACTTCAATATCAATGAGAATAGTCTTGCCCCCAAGTTCAACGGGGACATTTTGGAAGAGCCCTTCAGGAGAGGATGGTCGTTCGTCATAAGCTCGTAATGTGATGGAAAAGGGTATGAGTTCCGGGGAACCAAGTTTCTGCCATACTGTTTTGGACATGATGCATGTAGAGGCACCTTCATCGATGATACACCGATGAACTGTGATGTTCCGTATTTTCATTGGTAATTGAAAAGCGATCAAGGCAGGAAGACGAGGTTCTCTACTATCAAGATCAAAGGTGATGAGTCGAGTATCTGCAGGGTCGACTACCCCCAAGGTGGAAAGTAGAGATTTCCGCTGCATAGGACAAGTCTGGAGGACTTTCAAGACTGACATGGCAGCCGGGGATTGTGCTAAGTCATCTACCAAGCTATAGTTATGAGCTGCCCTAGCCTGTGGGTTGTGCACATTCCTGCGTAAGGGGATGCGAGGGATGCGTAGTGGTGGTTCGGTGAAAGGGTGAGTGATCACCAATGGGGGTCCCATCGGTGTAGGGTTTGTCTCTAGAGAGATGGGAGTAGACTCAGTGGGTGTATGATACTGACGATTACGCGTTTGCAGAAGGATTTCTTCCTCACTGGTGAGAAGAATTGTACGCTCTGCTGGATTGTTGGGGTTGTGGTATTGTCCCACCTGGGGGGGGATGTTGTGTGTCCTGTTGGGTGTTTATCACACCTTGATGTGGGATAGGATTTTGCAGCACGGCGGGAGGGGGTTGTTGCACATATTGTTGTAGTGCCTGTTGAGGGGCAGTTTGTGCAGGAGAATTGGGAAGATTACATGAGTCTTTCAACCATTTGAAATCAGCAATCTGGGGGCAATGGTGAGTGTAATGACCGAACTCACCACAAAGGGCACAAGAGAAGATGGTTTTAACATTATTTCTCCCTTGGCATTTTTTATTATTGCCCCCTTTGGGGTTTTGGTTCCCTTGGTTCTGGTTGCCCCCAGTTGGTTGGTGTTGTGGGGGTTGATTCCCACCTTGACCAGGGTTGTTGTTATTCCTGTTCCATCCTTTCTTCTTAGCATTGTTCGATGGATGAGTTGGGTTGGTTGTATTCAACTGTTCAAAACTTTGGTATTGTTGAGCAGCAGAAGGTTGAACAAAATTCACCCCTGCATGTGGATGTGGGGGAGCCATGGGTTGTGGAGGACCAGGAAACGAGAAGTATAGATTTTGTGGTGGTACCGATCCACAAGGTACATAGGAAGGCGTAGTGCTTTCACTAGTGCTATAAGCTGATGTGGAGGGAGTACCACTGTTTGTAGGAATAGGTGGATGTATGGGAGGTGTCGGTGGTGGTCCACTGATGGGTGGAGGTATAGCAACAGGGTAGGGCTATTGATAAGGGGGTGGGGGGTAATAAGGAGTGCCCCCATATGCTGGTACGTATTGAGGTGTTCCATAAATCGATGGTGGTTGGGGTTGTGGACCATGGTGTGTGGTGGCACCGATTAGTCCGTCTGCTGAGTGAGACATCCCAGGTTTGTCTTGGCCAAATGGCATAGGTTTTGGAAGATTAGGAAGTACTGTGTATAAGTACCCTGACTGTGCATAGATGTGGTCATACTGTTCGGCCTTACTGATGGCTTCCTCCTCGGATTGAGGGAAGGTGGAAGCTACATCCTTTCCAAGGAGAGAGACAAGTGATCTAAGAAACCAGTCGAGGCACTATTGCTTGGTGGTTTCTGCTTTGCACAAACTACGTCGCCTATGCCACTCGTGAATGTGATCAGCGATGTGTGTGGCTGAGGTTTGTTTGAATTTAGACAGTAGTTCTAGACCATTGTCATGGCAGATGGGTAGTTGGAAGAAGGTCAAGAATGCTTTGGCCAATGACTCAAAGGTCGCATGGGACCCTGATTTTTCTTCGACATACCATTTGGCCGATGGGCCAGTGAGTGTGCGTTGAAATAATCGCAATCTAATGGAATCATCCATAAAGCTATTGGAGGAACACCATAGATGAAAGGTCATGACATGGTTGGTAGGGTCATCCCCTGCCTTTCCTTCAAATTTTGGTATGTCTGAAGGAAGTTTTGTTGGCATTGCAGGCCATGTGGCGTCATGCAATATAGGATCATTGGTGAGTTTGGTGAGATCCGGTATGTTGAGAGAGGCCAAATATGGAATCTGTAGTGGGGTGGGAGGGTTAGCTCCGGCCATAGTGTGTTGTGAACCTGACCCTTGATGGGGACTAGGTGGGTTGGTGCTCCCTCCTTGAGAGGAAGTGGGTCCCCTGCTTCCATGTAAAGGAGAGCGAGTGAACAGATGACCTTGGGCAGTTGACCCAAGTAATGTAGAACCAAGCAAAGCTGATCCTACGATAGTATCACTCACAGGAGTGTGTGAAGGAGGTGTCGATGAGCGGGCATGACCAGATACTCCCCCTAAGATAGGAGGGAGATTGAGCAAGCATCGTGAACGAAGGGGGTTCTGTGGTTCCCCTATGATGTCAGACTAACCGTGTGAATGTGTGCAAAAAGTGGTGAGAGTAATATAAAAACAAGAGTCTTTTCTTTGAATGTTGACACAATATATATATCCAAATCAAACTGTAATTAGATGTGCATCATACATAAGATGAGAAAGAAGCATATATATGGGTAAGTGGGTTTTGTCTGCGTGGGGGAATAAAAAAGAAAGCAAATGCTCGTGTCCTAGAAGACGTAACGTCCTTCCTCTCAAATAGCACTGGACCTTCCAATAGTACTCAACAGTGGGGCCTGAAGTCACCGGAAGAGAAACTAGTGAAGGATGAAATAATTGGTTATAATGAGGGGTAAAGGGGGCCTATCTCGAAAGAGTTGGCGATATTTCCCAATAGCCACACAAAATCCAATCAAGGTGCAATTGCAGCCCACAATTGCCATCTGGGTAGATGTCCTAAAGTTGGTCACTAGGTACCTCGGTCAAAGTGCGACATTTAGATTTTTGGCCTAAGAAATGGGTCACGGGCTGGATCCCGTCTAAGAGGTGGGTGCCTCAAGGGGGGATGCACAGAACAACCAGACCTCGGTCTTCAACCCTTCACGGGTATCTCCCTGCCTTATGGTGATTGGAACACTTGACTTGGAGGATTTGAAGTTCCCTATTTGACAACCTCTATGTTTGAAAATGTGAGAACCAGATAAC
>JZKD02S1126824.1:218972-246548 GCA_000966675.3 Picea glauca | reverse complement strand
GCCCATTACAAACCTTTAAACTTCCCTAGTGTTTTGATCTAAGAAAGCAAAATTTCAAACACTATCCTATCTTTGTAGCATGTGGGCATGTATGGGCCCGTTACAATATTAAGATTCATTTTTGAAAAAAAAAACTAAGAGGGGTCCCAAGAAGGTTCGTTGTCCTCTCCTAAAGGTTTTAAACTTTGTTAAGGGATATGGAATTGTTTCCCAATCTTTTTCTGATTCTCAAGTTCACTTGAAAGCGCGAGAGAAGAGCATACTAAGCGATTGTAATACAAATTATAGTCCCAATGTAAGTTAGGTGTGATTAAAAATGATTTACCACTTTATCTTGTAAGTCAAAACAAGCCATCCATGTGGCAAAAAGCAAATAAGGGAAATTGATTTTATCCTCCTAAGTGCCTATGTGTGTTTGACTAACCCCTTTATATGATGATGGGACTAAGTGTGGTGCAGTTTTTAGAGCATTCTTGACATTATTTTTAAGAAAGCTAATAGCCTTCCCCACACCCCAACAACTTACAATGTGAAATTTTGTTCAAATGCGCGGCCCCTAGTGTAGACAAATGCGCACAGAGCGGAGGTGCGCGAACGAAGTTGAGACAGAAAGTGCATGTGCGTCGAGAAAATACGTTACTTAAGCATATGCATGTCCGATGCGCGTCTGTGGGGTAAAATACCCGCGCACCTGTGACAAACGACCGAGAAAGAAAAATCCGGATGGATTTCTCTCAATTCTCCCTTGAATTGGATGGTTGGCAGGTTGGCCTAGGCCGGTTAGTGCACCTGCAAGTTAATCAAACTAAAAGAAGAGAAAAATAAACCCAAATGAGGTAGGAATTGATACATTTTTCCCCAGTGGAGTCGCCAATCTGTTGCACCATTTTCGTCACCTTGGTGAGCAAATAAGAGGTGCTTGCATGCCCAGTTGAGTCTTGCTGGGCAGGACAGCTGTAGAGGAAAGAGTTAGAGAAAGAAAAACAAAACAATAAGCAAGAATTAAACTAATACAAACTAAAATCATAAGCATAGGGATATAAAGATAACAAACACAAAAAGACCCATATCACCATTGTTTTTAGGATGATCTATTGATGAAATCAAAGCACCAAGAAGAAAGGGGACTATGAGTCCCTTCTTCCTCCAAGGGAAGGCTCTTGGACCCTCACAAGCTTGCTCTCCTTACAACAAGAAAAATGAAAATGGTGATGAAACAACTCCTTTGCAAATCCACTCAATGGAGAGGTGGATTGCTCAATGAAATGGTGCCAATGTGCTCTTGTTAAGGATGGAATCCTTAAAACAATATAGGCAGCATAACATTACATAGAATTCCTTGAGAAAATGAGGTGCATTCATGGCTTTTTATAGCATTGCATTGGGTTATTGTGTAACTGCTGTGTAGTGTGAAAAGAGGCAATTTAGGGCATTATTAGGTCTTTGACCAGCCCACCATTCGGATCCAGACGGAATTTAGAGGTCAATTCAGCTTGGGATCTGAACCATAAGTGGTTGGGAGACCGACCACATTCATAAATGCTTCGTTTAGCAAGTGCGCGGCTTTTTGCGCTAATGGCCGCGCATCGTGCGCGTATGCGTGCATTCTACGTTCTTTTTCCGTGCACGTGCGTGCACACCCAACTTCTGTAAAGCGCTCTTCAATTTTTCACTACTTTGTATAGTTTTTGACCTTTTTTGAATGCTATGAGATTAATTCAGGGCCATGAATGACTTCATTACTGTCTAACGATGCTGATTTCTTGTCGCCATGTGCGGACGAAATTTCAGTGATAACACAAAGCATCCATGCACATGGGATGAGAGCCTCCCCTATGTACAACACAGCTACAACTGGGCTCTCCATAGCTCAACCAATCACAACCCCTTTTAAGTGGGCTTGGGATTCCAGCCACTATGTCCCATTGACATAGCCATGCCATTTGTGGCTACTCAGGAAGATTCAACTCATGCCCAGTCTGAGGCTGACAAGGAAAACAACTTCATTGAGCACATTCAACACATCCTCCAACAGGTTCATGACATCTTGGACAGAACCAATGCTAAGTACAAGTAGCGACATGATCAACATCGGGTGCCACACAACTTCCAGGTAGGTGACAAAGTGTGGCTGCATTTGTAGAAGGAGCGCCTCGCTGGACCCAACCGCAAACTTCATCCACTCTGATATGGGTCGTACACCCTCACCAAGGCTGTAGGGGAAAATGTATTTGAGCTCAACATTCCACCATTCCTTGGTCTGTACCCAGTGTTCAATGTGGACCACCTTCGGCCCTACTTTCCACCTCTGCTAGACACATCTTACATGGTAGAAAAACTCACACCAACAGAGTTAAATCCAGACTGCATGGAACAAGCCAGAACTGATCAGATCATGGATACACAGATCAAACACACCCGAAAACAAAGGATACCACTATATCGAGTTGTCAAAGCAGGCCAACTCCTTCACCAAGGCAAGTGGCTCACCAGGGACCAAGTTCAGGAGAAGTTTCATCATCTTATGGAGGAAATCAATGCAATGGGGACCATTGCTTCCTAAGGGGGGAGGAATGATCCAGGTGGATATTGGTGGCCACCCACCTATTCCACTTGGACCCCGACCATTGCTTCTTTCAGTTTTTTAGTTTCCGCATAGTTTACTATTTTTAGCAGTTTTTCGGGTCCTGAACTTTCGGAGTCGTTTTAAGGCCTTAAACGACGTTTTTTGGGAAAACGGGGAGCATGTAAACGAACATAAAAGTGGTACTTCTCTTTTATTAGAAGACCACCAACTACATGCAGACCTTCCATGAACCTCCCAGCCTTAGACCACGCTACTCATCACTCTCATCAGTACCCCCGAGCTGGGACTAAGCTCCACCGGAAAAGGGAATCCTAGGCTAGGAAAGGTCAACAGAAGACACACAGTTTATGAGGAAGGATTCTCTCCCAGGAGCCACTTATGCCCACTTTTCATAGACTCTCATTCCCCACATGCTTGTCCCACCCTAGGAGTATACACCTTCACTATCACCAAGAAATTTCTTTGGCTGCTAAACCTCCCTTACCTTGGGCTTCAGTAATATACCGGATTGGAATTCTCCTAGCTCTGTGGCAGCTATAGGAATCCTTCTAGGATTTTTCACTTCCTTCGTGCACTCTGTCACCTGGAGAGAGTCACTCATAGGCCTGACAACCTACTTCTTCAACCAATACCACCTCTCTCACCTGGAGAGAGTGTTGCACATAGGCCTAACAACCTACTTCTTCAGCTCCATTCCAGCACAAGGAGGACAACCAGGCTTAGCAAGGAATGGATGACGGTAACCAATCAAACTCAGCCAAGTGACTATGTGGCCACAAAAACCCACAATTATTACACCACATGGCTCAGACAAATACAGAATACCCGGGTTTCATAGAAGACGCGTCTTAGTCCACGATTTCTCACTGGTTTCAGGATGCATGACCAGAGGACAAAACATAGGGGTCAAGTGCATAGGAAAAATGGGTTCAGACTGAGGGTGTATCAACTTCTCAAGAAAAAATCACAGACTTCGGGTTTTAGAGTTGCATGATGCATACCAAGATTAGATGCATCGGCCACACAATTCAGACAGTGGACGACCGAATGGAGGATGAACCCATGCGGAGGTTGGAAGAATGAATCACCACCCCCAACACAGCTGACACTTCATATTTTAATTGTATGCACCCAGGCTGACACTTGTCTTCCTGGAGTCGCATGAGTTCCACTTAGCACACGTTCCCTTTACAAGAACTTAGGACAACACTCAACATGTCTGCCTTAGCCTTCAGGAAATAATAATAAATTATTATCCCCTTTATAGGTAATCCCCCTAGCTTAGCCCCTAGGCCCACACACTTAGCCTCTTCCCTTACCCAGCCTTGTGGAAGATTAGTCCCCCATCACTCTTTCTTCGTGGTCGATCGGCATGTAGCGATGTTTATATATTATATTAATGATCTGCATATTTACATATGCAAAATGAGGCTCTTGGCCTTAGCATCCTAGGCTATTTGTCCTAATCATCACATAAGCCTCCTAGCTTATTATAACTCAGCTCACCAGCATATCCGATATGTTTACAATTTATAATTACAATTGGGGCTCTACCGAGGGATATTACAATCCCCTCTCCTTATTTTTGCACTGTCCTTAGTGCAACTCTTTACATAGCATCAACAAGATTTTCAAAATCTTCAAAAAGATATAGAAATTCTACCCGCATAGCATTCTCATGCTCCCATGTCACGTCCTCGGGACTGTATGAGGTCCATTGGAGCTTTACAAGCCCTATGGCTTGATTTTAGAGTTGTTTGCTCTTCCGGTCCAATATGTGCACCAGATGCACTTGCAAGACACCTTCTTGCTCCACCTGAATCACATTCCAATCGATTACATGATTAGCATCAAGTATATATATTTGTTAAGCAATGAAATATGAAACACATTATGTGCAGTCATGGATGTAGGTAATGCAAACATATATGCAATGTATATATATGTATATACAGACAATTCTAATAACATTATAACCTATATACGACATACACAACATACAATAACTAGAGAATTGTACTTATATTTTTATTTGAGAAGACCTTCCACCCCTGAGCAGGGCTATGACTCCATCAGGGCAATGGCTTCCCAAGATAGCCACGGTCCACAATCCATACCCACATGGTTTAGGCCAATGTACCAAACCTCAGCAACACTCCAACCAATGGTTTCTCATTCCCCACATGTCTGTCCCACCCCAGGAGTGTACACCTTCACTGTCACACAATCCATCGGTTTCTACACCTCCCTTTCCTTGGGCTTCAGCAATAGGTCAGCTCAAGAAGTCTCAGAGAACCGTGGCTCCCAGAGTTCCAACTACCCTAAGAGATTTCCAATCAGCATCTTCTCGAGCTACTCTTTGTAATCAACATTCTAACGTTAATCAACATCATCTCATCTGCATCACCCACATGTAGTTATCATGAGAAAACATAAAATAATTCATTTAGGAACTCCAACTTAGTTCAAAAAGGAATTCAACTTTTTCCCCAAAATAGGAAATTCCATTTCAAAATTCATCTTGGTTGTTTTCATATTATGAATGCAGCCATCCTTGTGGTTTTCCACAGGCACCAAACAACATACCATTTTTCTTGTAATGCTTTGTCTTGCATACAACCAAAAAATTGTCAGTGTTTTCTATACATCATAATTCAACATGTACAACACATTATGCAATGATCTTAGAATTGCCTGGACCTAGAAATTCAATCACAATTACCAAACAACTTGACCAAATAGAATGACTCATCATATGCATATGCATGTTCATAATTAATAACAGTAAGTTTATTATTTCAATTTTCTGAACAGAAAATTTGCTAGTCTTTATTCCTGTGACTACCTGCCTTTCAACTTTCCTGTTGCAATGTTTACCAGTTTCTGAAATGTTCTAACAACATTTTATCCATTAGTATAATTATTTTAATGCAAAAATATATATGCATGTACTTAAAAAACATATTCAACCATTGCATTTAGTATACAATTCTATCACTTACTATGCATGAGTGCAATTCTCAATACATACTTATTCAGTGCACCTTACATTAAATTACATAATGCTCTTTATCTCAGTCATGTATCTCATCATCCATGAGTTGGAATTTTGGCCAATGTGTTGACACATTCTCCACACACTTCCTATTGTATTCTCAATTAATTGGATTCCTTCCTTTTCGACCCGAACACTACACCAAGAATATAATTCTGTGGTGTTCATTAGTGCTAGAAAAAAGGTTGCAGCCCAAGTTTTATTTAAAAGTAGGAAGCTTTTAGTACCTGTTTGGCTCATAACCTTTCCATATCCGTACCTTTCCATATCCAACCATGTCATGGTCTCATACATGAATATCTTACTGGCATTCATTCTTATAACAAGTTCTTATCTTTTAATTTTCTTTGGTTATTACCCCATAACCAAATTAACACGACATTCTACTATGTCAGTGTGTGCATTTATAAGTTAAAAAGATTTGAATTAATATAGGCCTCCAGCCTTTACCATATCCAGTGGTATGCATTCAATAATATAATCATGTGATTTTATATAATAACTATGGCTGAGGAAATTCTTACCTAAATTTCCTTTCAACAATTATGCAAAAAGAGTAATAAAAACTCATACCTATATGATTGTCATTAATAAATTTTATACTACCTGAATATCTTATTGCAATAGAAACTTTCATGCTTCTTTTATCAAACTTATAACCAGCACTTCATCCCTCTGTTGCTTCCTTCCTTATGCAACAACATCACCAACAACACTTGCAAACATGCAAGCATTCTTTCCTCTGGCTGACCCAACCAACCATAACATACTTGCTGTCACAAAAATTGTAGCAACTTCTTTCTCCCTATAAAACATTTTCTTGCTGATACCATAAGTATTCAATTCTTCTCGGATTCCTGAATCTTCTTGTGCTCCCACTGTGATTAATGTCCATGATTATTTCTTCCCTTATCACTTTTGATGCAGTGCCCCCACCTCAGCGAGGTCTGCTAACCTCTCGTTCAATGGATCTTCAACTCTCGAAGCTGGGGCAACTCTTCGGATCCCTACTAGAACCTCCACGAAACAAATCCACAGGCCTTGCGCGAAACCTCACCTGCGAGAACTAGCGGTGGGCGCAAGCTTCCTCTACATGACAACTGGCTATGACCATGCGCCTATCCAAAATTCATTTCAGGGTTTCGCGTACCGAGTGTTTCCATATGAGTCACCCTCGACTCTCTCTATCCCCGAAATCTGAAATAAGAGTCTAGTGTGTGCTAGATCTTCTCTTAACTTCCACCGGTGTGACCTCTAGCTATGACCTAGGGCCCAGCTTTTGAGTGCTACAGAACTTTACCCTTCACGAAATTCAAGGATTAACTCTCCTCCTTTCTCCCGAGGTCCAAACTCCCAAACCCCGTTCACCTCAGATCAACGGTCCACAACTTTCCAGGTTCGATGGTCCAGATCAATTCCTCGTGAATCAAAAATTCGTGTTTTGGGGTTTCGAAAAACAGTTCCCCTCTTTTCTTCCAATATCTATTTTTTTGAAATCCACGTGAGTCAGATCCAATGACTCACAACTCCTCATAATCCAATGTGTGGATCCTTTCTCGTGAATCAGGACTTCGTTGTTCGTGAAATCAGAAAATAGTTCTTTTCCCCTTTCCAACTTCCGACTTCACGAAATTCATGTGCATCAAATCAACAGCTCACACTCGTCGTGATTCAATGTTCTAGATCTCTCCTCACGAATCATATGTTTGCATTTCGGGATTTTCGAGAGGAACTTCCCCCGTTCTCCCAACTCCTGATTTTCGATTTCCCGATGAAAGGAATCAACGGTTCATTCTTCCTTGAGATCGATGGTTTGCTACCTTTCCTGAGCTTTTGAGTGTTGAATGACTCTCAGCATTATCATCCTCGCAGTTTCTTTTGATCTAACGACACATGGTTATTGGTGCTTCTCCCTCCAAGGATTCCTACTGTCCGTTCAAGTTCTCAATGAATTCTTGCCAAATATCTTGGCGTCAATTCTTCGGGACTTGACTTCCTCCCTAATTTGAAGAATTTCAAATATTTCAAAGGATTCGACGGTGTTTTCCCTCCCGAGCTTCTGTTAATGAAATTTTAACTTCACCTTGGAGCACACTTGCACTCTGCATGTGAACTTGCACTGTTTCTGTTACAGAGAAATCCCCCTATGGACAAGTGGATTCTCTCTTGGGCTCTAGACTCCTAAGACCAAGACAAAAAAGTGTTATTGTGGACACTGACTTTCCTTTGCATGAAGCTAAATTGTTCAAAGAAGAAGAAGGAAGAAGGGTATATACCCTTTACCGACGTTTGTCCTTGCTCGATCCAGGTTGATCTTGATCTCCAAGTTATTCATAAGGTCCTACAATACAATGAGAAACAACAAGGACACATACTTCCTACTCTACCATGATTAGCTTCATAATGGATCTATGAAAGAAACAAGTTCATGAAACATACACAAACTTTAAAAGAAACAAGCCAAGCATAGATTTATATTAATGAAAACAAAGTGAGATGCATACAACCATGGAAGTAGGTGTAGAAGCTTCACCGATCTCTCTTTGTCTAGACCCTTTCTCAAATAACCCACACATAATGTTGATGCTTCAATGATATCTCACTTATCAGATCATAAGTTTGATGCTTCACAATGTCTCCATATCCTTCCTTATGAGATCATAAGTTAGGTGCTTCTAAATTTCTCTATATTTTCACCATGAGAAGGCCTCCTTATATAATCTTGGAGAGACCCAACCACCTTAGATATTATTGGGATACGTTGAGGATTCTTCTCCTTTAGTTTTGGATCTTCCGTAAGATTGAGGCTTGAACTCAGATCTGAATCCAACCAACTCCATATATGAAGGGATTCTTCCCTAATTTCTCTCAACAATCCAAAAATTCGCCCAATAAAGGCCAGTGCTCCCCCAAAAGGGTGCACAGTGTTGCAATGCTCCCCCAAAGAAGACCAGGGAGCACTAGCACTCCCTAACAATGGGTAGGGGAGCGCTGGCATCCAAAATCCATTTTTGAGTGGTTTTCTTCATGGAAAATGCTTTGTACTCTTCATCAAATGATTTCTCTTCCTAAAACCAGTCTTTGAGGGTGTCTTAAGTGTCCCTGTGATGTCTATAGAGGCACGACATAGGAAATATGGTAGTATGATGTTTGGGACACTTGTGGCCAAAATGCAACACTTGAAACACTGACTATGACGACAATAGGTCATCATTGGAGCGAGTAATTTTGAGGTGTAACACATTGCCCCCTAAAGTGCGAAGTTAGAAGATGTGATGATTGAATTACTTTGTATACTTTTTCAAGAAAGGGTACGGACTCAGAGAACCTAGTAGAAGATGCACACAACCATCAAACAAATAGTATGACATGTTTCAAACCCAAGGCAAGCATACCTATGCTTGGGTGATAAGGACTTGCAAAATATGGATGCCATAAAATACACTGCGAATCCATAATTATATTGACAAAATGGTATAGCCACTAAATATACAATGTGGATCTATACTCCTATGAACTAAACTGATCGTATCCATGAAGAATACATAGTGGATCTATGAGATGACAAGACATAGCCATGGACGAATACAAACTGGATCTATATGATAGTATATGTGCCAATGTTCAAAAGAAACTCCGTCACAACCTGGGTAAAGTATATATAAGAGTGATGACTCAACCTAGGGTATTCTTACCAATCCCAATGTAGTACGAATCTAACCATGTGAATAGATGTCTTGATGTCAAACATGGTAGAAACCACTTGATTATCGGTCAATGAGGTAAACCGTTAACAAGTGCGAGGGAAACCACCGTTGATGTCAATGATTCCCAAGGTACTCTAGTACATTCCAACGAATGTGAATGGATGAGATGAAGTCGAACATCCGTGGAATCATCCGATCAGAGGTCAATGATGTAAACCCACTGTTGAACGTGAGGAGGCTTGCCATTGAGGCATGCAGGTCCCAAGGTACTAACTGGTTTCTAAGTCTAGTTCTCAGATGATGTGTTGAGGTCGACAGGATTAGACTTGTCATAGGAGGGCCTTGATGTATTCCCCATCAATGACGCAAAATTGACACAGAGATGTAATTGGTGGATCAAATGAATATGGACCGACACAGGCATTGAAACAGGAATTTGTGATGGTTGACTCTTGAGGAAGATACTTCCCTTGAACACTGAGGCATGACAGCAGAAACTTGACAAGGACCAAAACTTGATAATGCAGTGGATACTGTGACTTTCGTCTGGTGACCCAAAGGAGTAAGGAAAATCAAAGGATTGGTTCAGTGCAGAGGTTTGGTGGATAAAAATGCATGCAAAGATAAAATGTTGTGTTCAAGGGCAACTGTAAGAATTACTGGTAATGTTCTCAAAAATTGCTTGGCTTGTTTCCTTCAATTTTTCCCCCATCCAAATAGACGAGTACCTCTTTTTAGTTTAACGATCTCGGGGAGGGTAACACATGCTCAATATAACTCACCTTTGGTAAGTCCCTCTTCCTTTGTTTAACGAACTAGAAGAAGTAAGAGTTCGGTCCCGTATGGGCCCTTCAATGTATGATCGTTTAACGAGTCCAGAGAAGGTAAACTCCATGGTTTTTCATATTTAGAGAGTCTGAAAATGACTTAAATATGACTCCAGTGTTGTCCTTTTTCATAATGTTAGTCTCATGAGGCCAAAAAAGAGATAAATTATCACTCAAAAGACGCCCTTTCAAACCTTTTAACAAGTGGGAAAGGAAGAAAGATCACTCGGAAATATTTTCACGTTTAGAGTATGAAAAGAGCTTAAAGATGGGTTCCTTTTTTGTGTATCCATGCAAGTCCAATAAAGAGATAAAATTTTACTCGGTTGCGTTCTGATGTTTTTTATGAGAGCGAGAAATAACAAATACTAAGCTCGGTACTCTTCCCCTAGCTTGAAATCTAGTGGCTTAACTCCAGAATGATCATCAAAGGCTGGAGACATGCCCCCCAAGATTCAATTCATTCACCAACTTTGAGGTTGTCACCAATTTCTGTACTAGATGGAGAAAAAGAATAAAGGTGGATGAAATGAAGGTTCAAATACGAGACCTAATGAAATAATCGAATCGACATCTACGAGATCTGGCGAAAGACTCGACCTGATAGGAGAGGTGACTGTTTCATTTTTTAACAAGCTTGACATAGGAAAAGAACTATGCTCAAGGCTCTGGGTTTAATCCCCAAATTTTTTCTTCGTTTTTTAACAAGCTCTTTACAGAGAGGAAAAACTATGCTCATAGCTTCTCTTTCATTTTTTAACGAGCTTGCCACAGAGAAGAGAAACTATTTTCATGACCTCTATTTCATTTTTTAACAAGCTTGCCACAGAGAGGAAAACAATGCTCGTAGCGTCTTCTTGATCATGGCTTCCAAGAGGATAACACTCTGGAAGGACACCATGTCAAGGGAAAAAACTCAGTCACGGTTTCCAAGAGATCTTCACTGGATGGAAGAAGAATGCTCTGGAAGGAACACATGTCAAGGGTCGCGTCAGGGGTAAGGATACTAGGCTCCAATATCCCTATCGAAGAGATCACTATGTCAACTACTGGATCTAAGTCATCGGAAGTTGAAGTCATGGGAGACAACGACACATAATTGACTTGTGGCAGGGGTGATACCGACTGCATACAAGACCCATTTAGGGAGGTCATTTTGTTGATGGTCAAGTCAGGGCCAACAAACAAAAGTTGATCAATAGTCACCATTCTTCCATCGTGTGGGAAAGATATCACATGAAAAAAAGTGGACACAATAGCTTTCATGGCATAGAAATAATCTCGCCCAAGGAGTAAATCAAAATCCAAGGGGTTCTGGACTACCATAACATCAATAAAGACAGTTTTTCCTCCCAAAGTTATGGGAAACTCAGGGAGGATCCCTAAAGGGTGACTGGTTCTTCTGTTAAAAGTGAACAGAGTCTAGGTAACTGACACAAGCTGAGGATAACCCAAAACTTGCCAAGCAATAGAGGACAAAATACTAATGGATGAACCTTCATCTATCAGTGTTTGACGAATGACCCATCCACAAACATGTACTGTAATCTTGAAGGGAATGTGAGAGGGAAGACGAGGTCCAGTTAGCACACCCCAATCAAGAAGGATGGCCTCATTACTTGGAGGGTTTTTGTAGGAGGAGTAATGCCCCCCAGCACGGTAGATCCTGTATCAACGAGAAAAACATGGGCAGAATCGGGTTTACTCTCTAGAAGGAGAGTAGGGTCGATTGACGATGGGATCAAATTGACCACGTTGGTACTCTTTAGAAGAAGAGTGGGATTGATCGATGAAGTAAACAGAACAACCACTTTGGCACTCTTCGGATGAAGGGTGGGACTGACCAAGAAAGGAACTGGATCATTCACTTTGACACTCTTCAGAGGAAGAGTGGGATTGACCAATGGAAGAACCGGAGAAACCAATTTGGCACTCCTCAATGGAGGAGTGGGATCAATCAATGGCGGAACTAGATCGACCACTTTGTCACTCGTCAGAGGAGGAGTGGGATCGACTGATGGAGGAACCATATCGACCACTTTGGCACTCTTTAGATGAAGGGTGGGACTGACCAAAGACAGGACTAGATCAGTCACTTAGGTTTCACTTTTCAAATGAAAAGTGGGGTTGATCGATGATGGAATTGGATCAACTACTTTGGCGAGTGGTTCAACCGAGGATGAAACTAGATTGACCACCTAATCAACCGGATTGACCAGGGATGGAACTAAATTGACTAGTCCATCAACTAACGATGGGTTGGGAGAAATCTTACGATAACCGATTGGAAGTTAAATCTTTTTCAAAAGAGAAGAATCCTTGTCCATAGGAGGACAAAGGTGAGAATAATGATCACCTTCGCATAACATACAATGAAATTTGATAATTGTCTTCTTCTTACCAACCGTAATGTCACTAGTTTTCGGCTGTCACCAACATGTCTAGCAGAGGTCGATGACTTGGAGGACCACACTTTTAAGACCTTGGGAATACTAGGGCAATCCCTGAGAAAGTGGTCACCCTTACAAAGACTACAAGGGAATTTGGGTTTCAGATTCTTCATTCTAATCTTATCGACCTCATCAACACTCCTAGTACTATTAACAGTAGTTGGTTTCTTGGATTCAACATCTGATGTAGTTGGAGGCTTGGTCCCTTTCTGGTTCTTCTTATTCTCTTTATGTTTCTTCTTCTTCTTATCAATCTATCTACTCGCTTAAGAGATTTCACTAGTTGAAGAAGGAGAAATGGAAGGAGACCTGACGGGTGAAGAAGGAGAAAGGTAGACATGAGGTTGATGTGTGGGTGGTGTGCTTACATCTGAAGCACCTGCATTCGATATCACCAAAGTGGAAAACAACCATACCGATAACCCAATTGTGAGACCTGGAAGGCTCAAAGTAGCGATGTAAGGTGGACCAATGTTTCTGTAAGAAGGAAAAACAAAGGGTTCCCTTGGAAAATGGGTTCCTTCATTGGTCCTTCCAAGAAGCGACGCCATAAAAATAAAAATACAACCTAGATTATGCTAGGGAGAACAAACAGCACATGCTAAAATCCTAGTAAGCAAGCAAGCAAACAAAACTTTCTCATAATGAGCACACTAGTTGGTGATGAAATCCAACATCGTGGGAACAAAGTAAGAAGGGGTTGAGATAGAGCAGGTGGAAAAGTTACGTTGACATCTTGCTTAACGGACTTACACCCTGGTGCAAGCTCCCTCACATAATCGTCGGTATACCCTCCAAGGAGCCCGAGTGAGTCTGGCTAACGTCGATTCCAGGTACCATGAAGACTTGCCCCTCCACAGTCACCTTGTGTAAAAACCCTAAAGAGATAGGCCACTAAGGTTACCAACTACAACAGTGATTCCTGGGGAAATAGTCGACAATCCGATCCACGCGCAAGGGCAGGGTATCTAGCCCGAAATCAACTTGAAAGGCTTCCACTCATCATTGTGGATATACCTTCAAGAGACCCCCATAATACGCGCAATATCTACACCAAGTCCAACAAAGCAGGGAGAGTAACTTTGTTAGTCTCAATGCGACCGCAGGTTTGACCCTTGTGTGAGAAGGGCTTCCCAGGACAAAATATAGTAATTGGATTTCACCGCTCCCTAACACAAGATCGTATGTTTGTTTGCAACTTTGGAAAGTTATCTTTCACACCTATTTCAAAGCCCTACAACTAATCTAATGTAGGTTTGCTACCAGAAAATGTAAAAAATGTCTAATCAATTTTTAGTTTAGTGTTTGATTTTTAAGGCCGTTGTTACTCAAAGGAAAAATGGCGTGGACATTATGGTGTTTTGACCGATCAAAAGTTATGAAAAGATATGAATATGCAATCTTTTCATTTCGATGAAAACTATGCTACGAGAAGGAAACAAAATTCATCATTTCATATGCACAATGTCCCAAAATGCCAAAAAAAAAATGCAATTCCGCTACTTCAAATGCAATCATTCAAGGAAGACAATAAAATGAGAAGAAGAATCCAAGAAATGATAGGGAGAAAGAGAAACCACTCAAAACTGTCCCAACAAAAACGCAGCTAGAAAAGGCAATTTCACGTTTCTGAAAGAGGTTTCAAGCTCCAATGAAGACAAAAGAGAGTGAAAATCATCAAAAACCATCAAGAACCAATCCAAACAACTTCACAAACCAACCACAGACTCTCAATAAAGAGTACTACAAAACAGGCTGCAAAAGACTGAGCAAAAGAAGGCAATTTCACTCAAAAAAGACACTAGCACTCCCCTAGAAGGGTGCACAGAGTTTTGCAGTGCCCCCTAAAACATTGTAGGGGAACACTGGCACTCTGGTATGGCCTACAGGGGGGCGTTGGTGCTCCCATAAACTTAGAAAAATAGCCAAAATATTGCAAAAAATTACCCAGAATGCATGAAAAAAAGGTGAAAATTTCTAGTGAAGGTAGGAGAAAGGTAATGGATGATGAAAAACCAAGAATTTCTTGGGAAAATGACCTCAAAGATCAAATGGAATATGGCATATATCCTTGAATTTCCTCACAAAAGCTTCCACTTAGTCAGATAAATGAGAAGAAAATAGTAAGTTGACTCTAAATCGTCAAAGACAAAGAGTGACTTCAAGGTAAGGAAAAAACATCAAAATTCCAAACAAAAGGTGAACAATTCTCAGAAAGCAGAGTGTTGAAGCCCAAGACCAAGATGTACTGAGGTTGTAAGACTCCTGAGAAAGTGCCAAAAGCAAGAAATGAACTCAGAGAATGAAACCCTAGAAATTTTTTCACAGAATAGGGGCAGCGCTCTGGTGTAAAGGGAACCAGAGCATTCCAACGCTCTGTGTAAGACCAGCAAGGAGCGCCAGCACTCTGGTAGCAAAGGAAGGGGAGCGCTAGGCTCTTAAAGTTCAGAAAAATTCCCAGAAAATAAAAAATTCAAGAAAACTCAGTCAATCAAAGTAAATATGATTAAATAAAGAGCCAATCAACAGATCTAAGAATCAGAGACATGGTATGGAGAAGGTCAAAGAATAAACAAAGGCCAAGACAAGACCTAGGAAATGAATCAAAAATCAAATCTCCTCCCCAGTGGAGTCACCAATTTTTGTTACAGAGAAATCCCCCTGTGAACAAGTGGATTCTCTCTTGGGCTCTAGACTCCTAAGACCAGACAGAAAAGTGTTGTTGTGGACACTGACTTTCCTTTGCATGAATCTAAACTATTTAAAGAAGAAGAAGGAATAAGGGTAAATACCTTTTAATGACGTTTTCCCTTGCTTGATCCAGGCTAATCTTGATCTCCAAGTTCTTTAGAAGGTCCTGCAATACAATGAGCAACAACAATGAGACATACTTCCTACTCTACCATGATTAGCTTCATAATGGATCTATGAAAGAAACAAGTTCATGAAACATACACAAACTTTAAAGGAAACAGGCCAAGCATAGATTTATATTAATGAAAACAAAGCGAGATTCTTATAGCCATGGAAGTAGGTGCAGCAGCTTCACCAAGCTCTCTTTGTCCATACCCTTGCTCAAATAATCCACACAGAATGTTGATGCTTCAATGATATCTCACTTATGGGATCATAAGTTTGATGCTTCACAATGTCTCCTTATCCTTCCCTATGAGATCATAAGTTAGGTGCTTCTCAATTTCTCTATATTTTCACCATGAGAAGGACTCTTTATATAATCTTGGAGAGACCCAACCACCTTAGAGATTCTTGGGATAATTTTAGGATTCTTCTCCTTTAGTTGTGGATCTTCCCTAAGATTGAGCCTTGACCTCAGATTTCTCTCAACAATCCAAAAATTCACCCAAAAAAGGCCAGTGCTCCCCCAAAAGGGTACACAGAGCATTGCAACACTCCCCCAAAGAAGGCCAGGGAGCACTGACACTCCCTAACAGTGGGTAGGGGAGCATTGGCGTCCAAAATTCATTTTTGAGTGGTTTTCTTTATGGTGAATGCTTTGTACTCTTCATCAAAATATTTCTCTTCCTAAAACCAATCTTTGAGGGTGTCTTAAGTGTCCATGTGATGTCGTTAGAGGCATGACATAGGCAATATGGAAGTATGATGTTTGCGACACTTGTGACACTTGTGGCCAAAATGTGACACTTGCAACATTGACGATGACGACAATAGATCATCATTGGAGTGAGTAATTTTGAGGTGTAACAGATTGCCCCCCAAAGTGAAAAGTTAGAAGACGTGATGAATGAAGTACTTTGTAGACTTTTTCAAGCAAGGTTACGGACTCAGAGAACCTGGTAGAAGCTGCACACAACCATCAAGCAAATATTATAATATGTTTCAAACCCAAGGCAAGCATACCTATGCTTGGGTGATAAAGACTTGCAAGATATGGCCACCATAAAATACACTGTGAATCCATAATTATATTGAAAAAAAGGTATAGCCACCGAAGATACAATGTGGATCTATACTCCTATGACCTGAACTGATTGTAGCCATGAAGAATACACAGTGGATCTACGAGACGACAAGACATTGATACGAACCAATACAAAGTGGATCTATGTGACAATATATGTGTCAATGTTCAAAAGAAACTCCGTCGCAACTTGGGAAAAGTATATATAAGAGTGATGACTCAACCTAGGGTCTTCTTACCAATCCCGATGTAGTACGAATCTAACCATGTGAATAGATGTCCTGATGTCAAACATGGCAGAAACCACTTGATTACCGGTCAATGAGGTAAACTGTTAACAAGCGTGAGAGAAATCACCATTGATGTCAATGATTCCCAAGGTACTCTAGTACATTCCAACGAATGTGAATGGATGAGATGAAGTTGAACATCCATCGAATCATCCGATCAAAGGTCAATGATGTAAACCCATTATCGGACGCGAGGAGGCCTACCATTGAGGCATGCAGGTCCCAAGGTACTAACTAGTTTCTAAGTCTAGTTCCCAAATGATGTGCTGAGGTCGACAGGAATAGAATCATCATAGGAGGGCCTTGATGTATGCCCCATCAATGAGACGAAACTGAAATAGAGATGTAATTGGTGGATCAAATGAATATGGACTGACATAGGAATTGAAACAAGAATTTGTGATAGTTGACTCTTGAGGAAGATACTTCCCTTAAACGATGAGACATGACAACAGAAACTTGACAAGGACCAAAACTTGATAATGCAGTGGATAATGTGACTTTCGTCAAGTAACCCAAAGGAGTAAGGAAACTCAAAGGATTGGTTCAGAGCAGAGGTTCGGCGGATATAAATGCGTTCAAAGATAAAATGTCGTGTTCAAGGGCGACTGTAAGAATTATTGGTATTGTTCTCAAAACCTTCTTGGATTGTTTCCTTCAATTCTTCCCCCATTTAGATAGACGAGTACCTCATTTTAGTTTAATGAGCTCGAGGAGGGTAACACATGCTTGATATAACTCACCTTTGGTAAGTCCCTCTTCCTTTGTTTAACGAACTAGAAGAAGTAAGGGTTCAATCTCCTATGGGCCCTTCAATGTATGTTCATTTAACGAGTCCAGAGAAGGTAAACTCTGTAGTTTTTCATATTTAGAGAGTCTGAAAATGACTTAAAGATGACTCCAGTGTTGTCCTTTTTCGTAATGTTAGTCTCACGAGGCCGAAAAAGAGATAAATTATCACTCAAAAGATGCCCTTTCAAACCTTTTAACAAGTGGGAAAGGAAGCAATATCACTCAGCAATATTTTCATGTTTAGAGAGTCTAAAAAGAGCTTAAAGACGACTCCAAGGGGTTCCTTTTTCGTGTATCCATGCGAGTCCAAGAAAGAGATAAAATTTTACTCGATTGTATTCTCATGTTTTTTACGAGCGCAAGAAAGAACAAAGACTAAGCTCGGTACTCTACCCCCATCTTGAAAGCTAGTGGCTTAACTCCAGAATGATCATCAAAGGCTGGAGACATGCCCCCCAAGATTCAATTCATTCACCGACTTTGAGGTTGTCACCAATTTCAGTAATAGATCAAGAAAAATGATAAGGGTGGATGAAATGAAGGTTCAAATATGAGACCTAACGAAAGACTCAACTAGACATCTACGAGATCTGGTGAAAGACTCGACCTAACAGGAGAGGTGACTGTTTCATTTTTTAACGAGCTTGACACAGGAAAAGAACTATTCTCAAGGCTCTGGGTTCAATCCCTAGATTTCTGTTTCATTTTTTAACGAGCTTGTTACAGAGAGAAAAAACTATGCTCATAGCTTCTGTTTCATTTTGTAACGATCTTGCCATGGAGAAGAGAAACTATGCTCATGACCTTTGTTTCATTTTTTAATGAGCTTTCCACAGAGAGGAAAACTATGCTCGTAGTGTCTTCTTGATCATGGATTCCAAGAGGATAACACTCTGGAAGGACACCATGTCAAGGGACAAAACTCAGTAATGGCTTCCAAGGGATCTTCACTGCATGGAAGAAGAATCTTTTGGAAGGAACACATGTCAAGGGTCGCGTCAGGGGTAAGGAGATCAGGCTCAAATAGCCCTACCAAAGAGATCACCATGTCAACTAATGGATCTAAGTCATTGGAAGTTGAAGTCATGGGAGACAACGCTACATAATTGACATGTGGCAGGGGTGATACCGACTGCATACAAGACCCATTTAAGGAGGTCATTTTGTTGATGGTCAAGTCAGGGCCAACAAATGAAAGTTGATCAATAGTCACCATTCTTCCATCGTGCGGGAAAGATATCACACAAAACAAAGTGGACACAATATATTTCATGGCATAGACATAATATCGCCCGAGGAGTAAATCGAAATCCAAGGGGTCCTGGACTACCATAACATCAATAAAGATAGTTTTCCCTCCCAAAGTTACGGGAACCTCGGGGAGGATCCCTAAAGGGTGATTGGTTCTTCTGTTAAAAGAGAACAAAGTCTGGGTAACTGACACAAGCTGAGGATAACCCAAATCTTGCCAAGTAATAGAGGACAAAATACTAATGGATGAACCTTCATCTATTAGTGTTTGAGGAACGACCTGTCCACAAACCTGTAATGTAATATTGAAGGGAATGTGAGAGGGAAGACGCGGTCCAGTTAGCACACCCCAATAAAAAAAGATGGCCTCATTACTTGGAGGGGTTTTCACAGGAGAATGAGTAATGCCCCCCGGCACGTAGATCCTATATCAAAGAGAAAAACATGGGAAGAATCGGGTTTACTCTCTAGAGGGAGAGTAGGGTCGATTGACGATGGGATTGGATCGACCACATTGGCACTCTTCAGAAGAAGAGTAGGATTGACTAATGAAGTAACCAGAACAACCACTTTGGCACTCTTCAGATGAAGAGTGGGACTGAACGAGAAAGGAACTAGATCAGTCACTTTGAAACTCTTCGGAGGAAGAGTGGGATCGATTGATGGCAGAACCAGAGAAACCTCTTTGGCACTCCTCAATGGAGGAGTGGGATTGATCGATGGAGAAACCAGATCAACCACTTTGGGACTCGTCATAGGAGGAGTGGGATCGACCGATGGCGGAACCATATTGACCACTTTGGCACTCTTCGGATGAAGGGTGGGACTGACCAAACACAGGACTTGATCAGTCACTTGGGTTTCACTTTTCAGATGAAAAGTGGGGTTGATCGATGACGGAACTGGATCAGCTACTTTGGTGAGTGGTTCAACCAAGGATGAAACTAGATTGACCATCTGATCAACCGGATTGACCAGGGATGGAACTGGATTGACCAGTCCATCAACTAATGATGGGTTGGGAGAAATATTACAATAACCGATTGGAATTTGAATCTTTTTCAAAAGAGAAGAAGCCTCGTCCATACGAGGACAAAGGTGAGAATAATGATCACCTTCGCATAACATACAAGGAAATTTGACAGTTGTAACTAGGCTAATATTGATCTCCAAGTTCTTCAGAAGGTCCTGCAATACAATGAGAAACAACAACGAGACATACTTCCTACTCTACCATGATTAGCTTCATAATAGATATATGAAAGAAACAAGTTCATGAAACGTACACAAACTTTAAAGGAAACAGGCCAAGCATAGATTTATATTAATGAAAACAAAGTGAGATGCTTACAGCCATGGAAGTAGGTGCAGCAGCTTCACCAAGCTATCTTTGTCTAGAACCTTGCTCAAATAATCCACACAGAATTTTGATGCTTCAATGATATCTCACTTACAAGATCATAATTTTGATGCTTCACAATGTCTCCATATCCTTCATTATGAGATCATAAGTTAGGTGCTTCTCAATTTCTCTATGTTTTCACCATGAGAAGGCCTCCTTATATAAGCTTGGAGAGACCCAACCACCTTAGAGATTCTTGGGATAAGTTGAGGATTCTTCTCCTTTAGTTGTGGATCTTCCCTAAGATGCCTTGACCTCAGATCCGAATCCAACTAACTCCAGATATGAAGGGATTCTTCCCTGATTTCTCTCAACAACCTAAACATTCACCCAAAAAAGGCCAGTGTTCCCCCAAAAGGGTGCAAAAATCATTGCAACTCTCCCCCAAAGAAGGCCATGGAGCGTTGGCACTCCCTAGCAGTGGGTAGGGGAGCGTTGGTGTCCAAAATCCATTTTTGACTGGTTTTCTTCATGGCAAATGATTTGTACTCTTCATCAAATGATTTCTCCTCCTAAAACCAGTCTTAAGTGTCCCTGTGATGTCATTAGAGGCATGACATAAGCAATATGGAAGTACGATGTTTGCGACACTTGTGGCCAAAATTCAACACTTGCAACACTGGCGATGACGACAATAGGTCATCATTGGAGTGACTAATTTTGTGGTGTAACAGTTTCTCCTTGAGCTTTTAACTTACTCAGTATCAAAGGGACTCGGCCCTTCTATGTCTTCCAAAATACTTTCTGGTGTCCTCCTGGCACACTCTAGGCTCTTCTTCTTGATCCCTTTGAAAAACAAGTTTCCTCTATACACACTCCTTGCACTTGATATGCACACCTTGCATATCTTACAGAAGAGAACACTTGAAAATTATTCAATTTCTTCGCAAACTCATTCACTCACCAAGAACATCATACGTTCACAAAACACATAATAACATTAAACTATGAAACAATATCAACACTGTACAATTGGATCAATTTTCTCTGTTATATTCATTTCAGAAAGAAAAAAAACATGATTACAACTCCTGTCTTTCACAAACACATTACAATGAAAATTCGTCTAAAGACCAAGAAGCCTCTCTCTCACCTTCTTTCTTCTATATAAAGACATATCTAGAAATTCTGATGTTGTAATGTAACCATTACATCTGGATTCCTCTTTTCGAGACCTTCCCAATCACAACTTCCTTGCTCAATTCTGAGCCTTGAGAAGAAATCTATGATCCTTTAAAACTTGTGCTTCTTTTCTGATGCACTTCTTGTGCAACGATCTATTTTCTTTGAGCTAATGGCTCTTAGATCTTTGTTGGACCCTATCACAAAGTTCCAGGTCTTCAGTATTCTTTTGATGAAGGTTTGAACGAGACAAAACCCACCTGCTTCATTCCTAACCCTTTTCCCTTCTTTAACACAGTTTTCGGGCACTAGCCCCTGTTCTCTCAGCCCCCGACCCACGCGACCATGGGTTGTGATCAAGCGCTATATCAATAGGTGCTTACCCGGGACTTCAGCCTCGGAATATTTTCAAATCACAACACAACAATCTCTCGGAGTTCCAAATTACTGAACTCACGAAGTAGGGCGGATCAATCGTCCACGTCTACTCAGCATCCGACGACTGACACTTACTATGGAACATCAGGTGTCTGAGTTGCAGAACTTCGGGTCTTCGGGACTTCGGAGCTTCGAAGGGTCTCACATCCACACATATGAAGTGTTAATCTCCAAACATTCCCATGTCACCTTTGTTGACATCATTACATCACATCACTTAACGTTTTCCAATTGCAGGGGCATGCAACGGTGGTTTGGAGTAACCCGCCTTTCATCCTGCAATTCTTCTGACGTTGACACATAACCCCTCAGTGAAACCACGGTTTGGATTGTGGGACCACCTTGGAGAATTAACTCCCGTGCAACTTGGGTCCCTGCAATGCCTCCTGGCCGTTGATCTTGATGTATCATGATCAACTCCACTGTGGGTCCTTCGATCTTTAACTTCGTTATGTAACCTTGGGTCCCACTAACCATGCTCATATGGAGTCCCACGTGGTGGGATACTAGCGACTGACTCGTGGCCCAATCAGATGGGTGTCACACATCACGTTCAATATGGCATTTCAACCTATTGCGGGCTCAAAACCCACTGACACGTGGCACACATACCATGTGTCCACGTCCATCTAAGTGACATCATCATGACTCACTACTTCGGCTCTTCGGGAGATTTTTCCCTTCACTATTGCGTTTGACCTTTTAACATTGGCTTGATCCAACGGTCGAGCTCTCCTCTCCAGATATATGTTGTAGATCCACTTCGGAGCTTCGGGCTTTGACCCTTCTCTTGTTTCTGACATCAGACTTCACTGAAGTCGCGAAGTCCAAAGGGATTCCAGGTTAAATCCTCTGCACCTTCCCCATATCTGACGGTCGTAAGGTATTTCCCTTCCTTCCGAATAGTTCCTACGGCGTAGAAAAAACTCTGTTACTCTGTGAATTTCCAAAGGAATACATGGCTAACTTCCTCGCAACATTACCAGATCGGACAGTCGTGAAGGATTCTCCTTCTCCTGAACAGATCCTAAGTTCCACATTACTCTGTGGCCCAACACCACTTCTGTCGTGGTTTTACGACACCACTACTCCTCTTGAACTTCTTAACATGGCCAAGGTAACCTCTTGGCACTCAGGAACATTCTGAGGTTCGAAATTGGTTTTTCTAGACACAATTTCCACCTTAAACCTCTGGTCCAATGACCACTTATCCAGCCCATCCAAGCTCAGCATTGAAACCATGGATTAGAACTCAAATTTTGTCTACTTCGACAATAATTCTTTCTGAAACTCTTGCTTCAACTTCCACTAACATGGCCCATCCAGGCTCAGTGTTGTAACCATGGCTCTGATACCATATTGTAACATCCCCAGCCACCAACAGGCCGGGAAATGCCACCTACACAACCTTAACTTAGCCTTTAAAGCTCTGATACCATATTGTAACATCCTTGGCCACCAACATGTCGGGCAATGCCACTACTCTTGTAGCTCTACTACTCTATTATGATCTATGATAGCTCTAGCCTTAAACTACTGGGCTATGCCACACAGAGATACTTGCGGAAAAACATACACATCCATATAAACATAGAATGACTATTCTACATATATATAACATAATAATGTGGAAATAACAGTAAGCCTACACATGGAGTATATACAACATATACAGGCGATACTCATCAATTACAACATATGTACCATTCCACAACATGTAAATGAACATAAAAGTGGTACTTATCTTTTATTAGAAGACCACCAACTACATGCAGACCTTCCACGAACCTCCCAGTCTTAGACCACGTTGCTCATCACTCTCAATAGTAGGTCACCCCCGAGATGGAAATAAGTTCCATCGGGAAAGGGAATCCTGGGATAGGAAAGGTCAACAAAAGACACACATTTTATGAGGAAGGATTCTCTCCCAGGAGCCACTTATGCCCACTGCTCACAGACTCTCATTCCTCACATGCCTGTCCCACCCCAGGAGTATACACCTTCACTATCACCAACACAGTCCTTCAGCAACTAAACCTCCCTTGCCTTGGGCTTCAGCAATAGATCGGACCGAAATTTTCTGAGCTTTGTGGTAGCTACAGGAGTTCTCACTTCCTCTGCACACTCTCTCACCTTGAGAGAGACACTCACAGGCCTGACAACCTGCTTCTTCAACCACAACCACCTCTCTCACCTGGAGAGAGTGTTGCACACAGGCCTAACAACCTGCTTCTTCAGCTCCATTCCAGCACAAGGAGGACAACCAAGCTCAGCAAGGAACGAATGACGGTAGCCAATCACACTCAGCCAAGGAACTACGTGGCCACAACAACCCATAGTTACGACACCACACGGCTCAGACAAATACGAAATACCCGGGTTTCACAGAAGACGCGGATTAGTCCACAGGTTCTCACTGGTTTCAGGATGTGTGACCAGAGGACAAAACACAGGGGTCAAGTGCAGAGGCAAAACGGGTTCAGACTAAGGGTGTATCGACTTCTCAAGAAAACATCATAGGCTTCGGGTTTCAGAGTTTTGTGAGGCATACTGAGATCATACGCATCATCCACACAGTTTAGACAGCGGATGACCGAATGGAGGACGAACCCACGCGGAGGTTGGAAGAATGACTCACCACCCCCAACACAACTGACACTTCAACTTTTAATTGCAAGTGCCCAGGTCGACACTTGACTTCCTGGAGGCGCATGAGTTCCACTTAGAACATGTTCCCTTTACAGGAACTTAGGACAACACTCAACATGTCCACCTTAGCCTTCAAGAAATAATAATAAATTAGTATCCCCTTTAGAGGTAAGCCCCCTAGCTTAGCCCCTAGGCCCACACACTTAGCATCCTCCCTTACCCAACCTTGTGGAAGCTTAGTCGCCCATCACTCTTTCTTCGTGGTTGATTGACACGCAACAATGTTTATATATTATATTAATGATCTGCATAGTTACATATACAAAATCAAGCTCTTGGCCTTAGCATCCTAGGATATCTAGCCTAATCATCACATAAGCCTCCTAGCTTATTATAACTCGGCTCACCAGCCTATCCAATATGTTTACAATTTATAATTACAATTGGGGATCTACCAGGGGATATTATATCCTGGGTAGATCCCAAAGTTCTGGTAAGGACAGTATTTCATAGTACCACGTGGTAGCTTGTTAGGATTTTATATCCTAGGGAATCTTATGATTCATGGGCAGATCCTGAAGGTCCGGTAAGGATGGTCTATCAGAGTAACACAAAATGTTGTTGTTGCACCTACCTCATTCTGTTGCCTTATGATGATGTTGTATCAGCCTCGTGTTGTTGATGATGTTGTATCAACCTCGTGATGTTGATGATGTTGTACTAGATTCATGCTATTTATGTTGATGTTTCATCTTCATGTTGCTAATGATGATGATGATGATGCTACTCAAGCTCCATGTTGTGAACGATGATGATATTGATGATGAGAAAAACTTCCAATGATTTGTAGATGTGTCATTCAGTGTTCCAGATGTTGATGATGATGCTTCCCTCTCTCTCTCCTGATGATGTTGTATTGGATTACGTCAGTAGAATACCCTTCTTGTTAAGGGGGAGTGTTGAAATATTGTAACTTCGAAGAATATTCTAATTCTACTTGAGTTATTATCTTATAGATCAAATCTCTTTTTGTGGATTGATCATGTTGGGTCGTGTATAAGACCAAATCCCCTTTTATGGATTGGTCAAACTATATTTATATGGTGGTATTTGTAAAGTCGGCCCCTAGGGTTTATAAAGTGGTTTTAATCACTCTTGGAAGAAGTCGTCCCTACTAAGTGAAGAGACATAACCCTGGCGCCTCCTCAACTAGTATTTATAAGTGAGGATGGTGCCTCACTTGTTCATTCATTCACTCACTCATTTAGTGCACATATTTTGAAGGGAGTTGCAGTTGCAGGAGGAAGGAGAAGAGAGGTGCATGCTCAATCCTAGTTTATTCTTTGTGTTTTGGTCTTAGTCTTTGCATTGTATTGGAAATCTATTATTGAGGAAGTTTTTGTTGGGTTTTCTCCCCCATGAGGGTTTCCCAGGATAAAATGTTGTGTACCTTGTGATTGTGTTTCTTTTAGTGATCCTCTTTATGTTGTTGTTTTTGAAATGCATTGAATGCTCTAGTAAATTGAAAATAACCTAATAACAACATTAATCTTAACAACTGACATTGGGCCTATCCCATTGTATAAATACACCTTCATCTTTGTTAATTAAACACATAGATCAATTTAGATCATTGGATCTATTTATTCTTTGTAGAAGTGTGTTGTTGCAGTGTGACCCTGAGTAGTTCTTATCTCCTTCACGGTATCAAAGGATCACTGCAAACCCCTTCTCATTCTTTTATAAATATTTGCAATGAGCAATCTGATTGTTGGAGGCCGACCATTTTCCTCTCGATTCAGGGTTTTTCTTCCTTTAAGTGGTTGTCACACGCTTTCTTTTCACAAAGTTTCTTTTCATAGGGCACATACCTCCATTGCTTCCAAAGCCACCCAGATCGATCCACTTTAATATCTTTGGAGCTGGGCGAGCTCACTTCTGAAAAGATCGTGTGGAAAAAACATGATCTAGACTTTCGGTATGCTATTATCTCCGTACATGATCCATGGGAAATTCTTTTTTGCAGGTTTTTATTTGGGTGGATCGTTGTTCCATCGCTTTCACTCAAACGTTGCAGGATTGGATAGATTGTTGTTCCAGTAGATAGAGCATCTTCTTCAGGAACCCTGACTTGTGGTAGATCTGTCCACTACTGACTTTTGCTAAGATTTTGTAACATACAAAATATATATAATATTAAGTGATAATAATCATAAATAATAATAATAATAATAATAATAATAATAATAATAATAATAAATAGTTATTAATTGTCTAACGGACGCATCCTTTCATGGATGGTCACCACATGTGCCTTTAGGTTCTCTATATATTTGGCACTCTCATTCTACATCTATTCATCATATATTATCTATTTTATCTTATTATATACATTCTTATTCAATTTATTGGTATCAGAGCTAAGTTTTGATTCGACTTTTGGCCACACTAAATTTAATCATAGTTTCTCTAATCCAAGATCGTTGATCACAATCGGCCTTTGGCCATTTAAAGATCAAAAATTCAGTTGGAGAATATTATTACCGTTGAAAAAAATATATAAAGTGAAATCCGCTCCAAATTTTGAAGTCTAGAAAAAAATTAAAGTTCAAAGAAGATATTCTACTAAAAATTCAAAATAAATACGTAACTGGTTTATGAACAAAAGGAAAAAATAAATAAAATCAAAGTGTTTCAATATAAAAGTTACACAAGAAAATTAGAAGAAGTTATTACCATATTTCAAGAAGAAAAGAATTAAAAAAATATAAATAAATAAAGAATAAAAAAAAAGACATTTCTTACTTAAAAAAACATAACCAAAAGTTATTGGTACAAATAAACGAGGCAAAAGATAAGAAGCAAAGGGATCAAAAGTTGGAATAAGCTAATCACAATCTCATTAAGAAATTAACAAAGAAAGATGAACATAATTGTCGTTTAAAGAACCATAATCAAATCTTGGTTGAACAAATCAAGAAGTTAAAGAATAAGAAGAAATTATCCGAAAAAGATGAAGAAACCTCTCGCCTAAGAATACTTAATCAACAATTTCTTGCACAAAAT
>JZKD02S1126824.1:149022-170614 GCA_000966675.3 Picea glauca | reverse complement strand
CCAGAATAAGAGCATTGAGAAACCATTAAATGTTGGTTTTCCCGTTTGGGTTTCCAGGGTAATACCTCTGTGTCAATTATGTGTGTGATTTTATCTCTGTGTGATGGACTTTAATTTTCAATTGGATATTTTTGTTTGTGCATTTTGACAAATCCATGTGGCATGATTTCTTGAATTAACTGGGCAATTTATTTTTGGTCCATGTGACTTGATGTTATTGGAAATTGATGGCTCCATATAATTCATGTAGAAACTAGCAATGTATTTTATGTAATGGGGGAATTCATGCTTGAATTAAATCCTTGTCAAATGATTGCTTACTTGTAATAGAAAAAGGAATCAGACCATCCATTTATTGTCCAAGGGAGATCGAGGGTTGTGGTAAGATAGTTGTTATTCCTAGTTTCCATTGCCCATAGAGTTACTAAATCGCATCCCCTATAATCTTGCATTTGATTATTTTCAGACCATTTGGATTTTTCTTATGAATTAGATAGTGTATAAGTTGGTAAACTCTTCAAGTCCCAGGTTTCCCTCCACTTCATTGTTTCCTTCATTGCAAGAATCGGTCTCTCAATTCCCCATTTTGTTGGCGTTCTATGGTAAACCAACCTAGAATCAACACATATATTATGGGCATCAATTTACCTCCCTATTTAGGCCGTGGAAGTTTCCCAAATCCATACATACTCAATGCTTGGGTTTCTTATTTCCTAGTGGTGAGTAGACTTCCCCAAAATTTTAATCAAATCAACTCCAATTGGAAACCAAAATAGAGAATCAACTAGAATTGCTACATTGTCTTTCTTATTTTGGTGACGGTTGTGTAATTTAAGTTGCACAAAGATGAAGAGTGTACATTAAGATTATTAATGAATGAAATTGTTATGTTCATATTATGTTCTTATTAATTGTTGAGATTGCTCCAATTATATTGCATCAAGTTACTAGTGCGAGTGAATTAACACGGTGAATTTTCCCAGTCAATGAAGTAATACTAAAAGCCATCAGGTGGAGCCTAAAGGTGTATTGTTGAATCGTGGAGCCCATAGATATATTTTTTAATTGTGGAGCATGGAGGTTGTTGTTCCTGAGATTAAACTTAAGGCTCAAAGAGTAATGTCAAGCATCAATAGTGTTTAAAGAGAATGTTTTTAAAAGAGTGCTTTTCCTACCTTTAGTTTGATAAGAAATGATCCTTAAATGGAATTAATAATTGGACATTACAGAGGTTGTATTCCATTGTCTGAGTCACAACTATAATGTCAAATGGTGTGGAGGAAGATTACAAAAACTGTTAAACAAATCTAGGCATCAATTGCAGAAGAGTCTCACCTTGTTTGCAGTGGAAGAAAAGTGGAGAGCGCACCCTTGAATAGGATATGAAATGCGGTAATTCATGCAGCTTGCAGGTCTTGTATTACTTACAGTAAATACAAAGGAAAATTTTCTTACTTAATTAATTGCTAATATAATATAATCGTAGTAGTTGTAATACTAAATTGAGATCAATCGCTTTTCAAGGAATTATATAAAGAAATTCAGAGAAATGAGAATACGGGGGAAACACATAACTCAAACTGAATGAAAATTAGAATCTCTATTTGCACTTGTATTAATACTCAAAAAGGAGATTTTTCTTTATTACATCCGACAAGAAGCAACTTGGAATAGATCTTGAATCTATGTATTTATACAAAAACTGTCACAACTCAAAACGGTTGGACTTCTTACAATATTAAATTAAAATATCATATATTTGAATAAGACAACAACATGTAAAAATTTGATGAGCTTCGCTGGAATTATCCTCTGTCTCTTCATCTGCTAGCAAAATCATTCCTCTCCTTAGTCCTTCAGGCTGAATACAGATGTCACATAGGCCGTCTTAATAATTTGGCATACTGTCTCGGTCGCTTCAGTCTGTTGCCATCTGTCCCAACAGATACGTTTAGGAATGCAATGAATCACAGCTGAGAGTAGGGGGAAAGGAGAATCGAATGAATATCACTACATGTCTCGTCAAGGAATGGATAATGGATATCGGAGAAGTAATTGTTTGTTGAGAATGAGGATGGGACAAGTGTATGACTATGAATTAGGGATAAATGGAGATTATAGTGTGAGTGAATGAGATAAGTGGTGGTAGGAAAGTGAAAAGTAGGAAGGGTAAAAAGAAAGGGCATTGTGCATGTTTTTGTATTTGCTTCCAGCTATGCCTTCTTTTCCGTGTTCAATACACTAATTGCATCTATCCAATAGGTCCACCATGAACCTTGAGGGTTCAATTGTCTCATTTACCTCAAAAGTGAATAATTTCCTTTCTACCCGAGGCAACTTTTCTTGGATCCTTTTCACTTCCTGAACTATGGCTTGGAACTGTGAGCTCAGATTCACTAGCCATTTATTTATCTTAAGAAGATAAATTTGGCTCATTTCCTAAATGGTCGTTAGAGTTTCTTCCTTGCTCTTCATAGAATTCTGTTGATTCATTTCAATATCAATTTTCCCCAGGGCTTCCAAGACACTAATTCCCTCAAAATCAATTAGCTTCTTGTCTAATGATGACAACGCTTCTTGGAAAGCATCCTTTACCTCCCTGGATAATCTTTTTCTCTCTGCCAAATTAGTTTCCCAGACCTTTAGGTCCATATCACCTCGTAATTGTTCAGAAGGAGAGAGCAGAGGAAAATTAGGGACATTATTTTTATGCACCAATATGATGTCATCTTGAAACCTAGCTCAGGTTGAGCGTGCTTATCTTTCCTTAACATAGATTTCCTTCAGAGAAAGGTCTACTTCCTGGTATCACTTTTGGATGGAATCAACCTTCATAAAAAGGTCCTGCTGGGCCATTTCCAACTTTTTATTTATTTCCAGTGCTTGAGTTTGGAAGGCCGCAATATCTATCGAGGTACCTTCGGTTAGGTCCAATCTAGCTTGCAATTGTTTTATCAATTCATCACGTTGAGTGACCAATCCTCAGTTGGTTTGTGAACTCTGATGGAGCTCCTCAAGGTTGGTCTGAAGCTGTTGGATATGTTGCCGATCACGAGCTCTGATTTGCTCGAAGTCTTGACTTATCTTTTCCTTGATAGTTTGTTCCATGGCATGTATTTGACTTTGTAAGTTCTCTACCAATAAACATTTATGTCGCATTTGTTCAACCGAATTGTCCACAAACCATTGATTGGCAGTGGAAAAAGAACCTATTGATTGGCAGTGGATCATCTTGATTATTCCCGTCGTATACCATTCTCTGCCTTTTAGTTATCACACCATATTTATGGTGTGATTCCCTTTTCACGATGGCCTTCCTTTTTCTATTAAAGAAGAAATTGGAAGGAGGCATCTCTTCAAGCGAGATGGGGGTAAGATCATCTACAAAAACAATTTTGGAATTAGGATTTCCGAATATGGATTGCAGAGGTGTCAATGATGTAATGGGAGTACCAATCTCCGTAGAATGTTGTTGTTCTGTTGTATTTGAGGTGCCAGCAGGGGTAGTTGGTGACGAAGGAGGCACATTTTGTCCCTGCTTTAGGAAAGCTGCGAGTTGAGCTTTTTCCTGGGGGCTTAGCTGGTCTGACAATGATGTTTCTAATTTCTGTGTCAATAACTCCAAGCTCTTCGAAATTTCCTCAAATTTAGTTTTACCAGAGTGACTGGATTTAGAACCTGTAATCTTGGCTTTCTGCGAAGGGGGAGTGGTCATTTGTTCTCCTTGTTTTACCTTTGGTAGGCTATTCCGCCTGTGCTTTTGAAAGCTGATAAAACCATCTTGTTGATCCAGGGGCAAGGTTTAGAATCTGTCCTGCACCTCCTCATACGATTTAACTCCCCTGAATATTTCGTCGTACGGGGAGTCTTCGTGCATATACCATTTCATGTTGAGCTGGGCTAGGTGGTTTTCCACAATCTTACATGAATCGTGTCTTTTGAACTCTATGTCAACCAATTTGACATCTTCCAGAGCCGCAACCTCCACTTTGGAGTGACCGAAATCCAGTAATGAAAACATGCCAACCTAAATAGGGAAAGTCGGCCATACCTTTTTATATGTTGCCTTCAACTCTTTACTGATGCCTCTCGTTACTATCTGGTAGGCCACTTCTCTGCATACCAGTCGGTCCGATAAAAATCGTGGGAGAGCATGGGGAGGAACCAAGCACCCAAAAACCCTGATGTAGGAGAAGTTCTCCTGAATAAACCAATCTTCTAGCTTACCCAGGTTTCCCATAATCCTGTCTGAAATTCTAGGAGGTGGGTAGCCATACAGGGATATATGAACCAGAACCACAACATTGTGACAGATTTCATAAAATAAATCTTTGGCTTTTTCTTCCCATAGTTTGGAATGGTAGAAATGAATGGGCCCGACACTGGCCGGGGTCCAACTCCAATTCATCAATGGAAAAGGCGTCATGAAACAAAATGGCGTCCATGATATATGCCGACATGTAAAAGGGGCCAGGATGTCCTTTTGACTTCGTTGTTTTATATTCGACAATCCCTTAGGCCAATTTATCGAACATCATTTTGGCCCAATTGAAGGTGAAACCCTATGCTACTTGGTGCATGATGGATACCCATTCCATCGAGAAGTGTGTAGGGCTCTTCTTCCTGAACAATCGACATAGCATCATGTCTACATAAGACATATGAGCATCCAAAGATGTTGTGGCATATATACCATGGGTGTCGGTTCTGAATCTCTCCGGGTGCCCCCACCAAGATTTGATTATATCAGGACAGTTCCTGGCATACTGAACGCACTCCTTTTGCTTGAACTCCAGAATGAACACATCATTGAATGCATATCTAGGATTAGGGGATAATTTATACATTAGTTTCATATGTTCTGGTCGGAAAGAGTCGACAACAACCTTCTGATGGTTAACAATGCTACTGGTCTGGACATCGACGTGCTCTAAGGCCCAACTTATCATGTCGTTATAAGGCATGAGCCTTGGCCGTGCCGCTGTTTTGTGCAGCTCTGACTGTGCTATATGTCTGAGTTTAGATATATAAGTGTCGTCCTCCTCTTCTATAGAGTCCTCTAGACAATTGATGATTTCTCATTCTATAATATCAAACACTTGCGTCCAAGTTTTAACAATGTCTGTGGCTCACGGCGTGGTGTCCGACAGAATGTCCGCATTTGGTTTTGAATCCTCGCTCACCACATCAGGATTTTTCCTCATTTTCCATGGTGCCATAACTTCTAAGGAGACAGAGTGAAGTTACCTATTGCAGAGGAAATCCACGAGTCTTTCAAACAAATAAAACTTGCTAATTGCAGAAGGTAAAAATGAATTTGAAATCGAAGTGATTTTATTCAAAACAGATTCATCAATTTTCGTATAGCTTCACTGATGGAAAATTTATTAATGTTGATGGCAAAGTCTACCTGGCGATCCACAATCTGCGTTTGAATCATTATCCTTAACTAGTCATAAATTCCATTAATACTTTGACGGTTCGCGTTTGGGAGATTTAGATGTGACAGAGTGGGAGAATCCTGAATCCGCAAAAAGATTAATCTCTAAATAATCGTTTGTAAAACTGTAATTAATCACGTTTAATATGGTGTGTTAACTTCAAGTGTTTTGGGAGTTTGGAATTCAGGGACTTTTAATGTATCTCGACAGGAACTTCCCAAAACCCAAAATACAAAGTGATTAATTATCGAGTAATTGATTTTAAGTCTTAATTAATCACATTTAATTTTAATCATTTCAGACATTCGAACTTTGGAGATTTTAGGATACAACACAGGGTAAACGTTCGAACTGTGAAGTCATTAATTATCTCTTGATCATGATTAACTGAATTAATTATCATTTAATACTTCAACATTTTGGTATTTCGGTGATTCATGAATTCTTTCTTTGTTAAATTCCTGAAGGATTATCTCTCGCAGTGACGTGTTGAAGATGACATCATTCCGGATGACGTGTCAAGAAAAGGGAGATGCCACATGTTACTCAGGGAAGACTTGAAAGGTACATGTGTCTTACGACTTGTGTTTTTAAAAGGTTTAGGGAAAGTCAAGAGTAGATAACCTTCAGGTTTTGGAGTTTTTATCGTTAATACTTATCGAAACTCCCGAAGCACGAAGCTCCAAAGTGACCTTTAGTGATTTGCCTCTTTTTAAAATTCAAGCGGCTCCAGAACTCTGGGGGCTATTAGCATTGTTCGATCAAAAGGGAAAACATATCAACTACAAATATCGTGCGCACCTTATTTCTAATTAACCAATAGTGAAGTTGATTTAAAATTCGAAAGTCATTTTCTAAGTTACTGTTTTCTTTGGGAAAATTATATTTTTATGAGGTGAAAAGTATAAGGTTCAAAAGTTTAGAATTGTATGTGTTCCAACATAGGCTCTATCCGGGGATCGCGTCTCCCTATGAGATGCGGAAGAACAATAGACCGAGTGCCTTTATTGGACAAATGGAGTCATTATTTCATTTCTTGGAAACACTTTTGGGAAATAATCATACACAGAAAAAACGAACTCCAACCAAATCTCAGAGAACCTTCAAAACACATCTCATTTTTATCTCAAGTTAGGCTATTTAAAATTTCCCTTTCTTAAAACCGAGTTTGGATTTGTTTAATATAATCAAAACAACTTTAACCGAAATATCAGATTTTGATCGATTTCATTTGCATCAAGGTTAAGTATATGTACAAAATTATTTAGGGAATCCCTCGTTGGTCCATAATGTAAATAATACCGAAAAGAGAACTAGATGTCAGAGTATGTTATGTAGATATGTATGACAGCTGTATAAATATCATAGATATTACTTCACTGCCAACGAGCCTATTCAGTACTCCGGTGAAGTTATCTACTTCTCCCATTGAATTTCCTTTCACCACTTCAATTAACACTTTTGCATTTTGCTGAGATGAGGGAAATCATTACATGAATTTCCTTTCATCATCCCTTTCGACAAGATAGGGGCAATCAAATTATGAATTTCCTTTCACCATCTGTCTTATATTTTTAATATTTTGAAGTGGGGGAAATCAATCCGTATGTATCATACAAGGGATGATATTTGCTTAAAATGTTTAAAGGCAGGTCTGTCATAATTTTTTAAGTATACTCTGAAACTAATTTTCTTCCAATCTTCAATATACCTTTGCCTATGGGGAAGATTTTATAGGGATTTTGAATTTCAGGGATCAACCTTGAGTGAATTAGTCAGTTTAAAATCCGATAGAAGAGCCAAAGTTATCAGGATTAGCCTAGACATACTTTCTTTCAGTTAAAATCGAAGGAACATAAAGATTTTCGCCTAATCTCATTTTGAAGATATGTTTTTAAGTTCTCAGATTTAAGGTGAATTTCTTTCATTTTATGAAGACTAAGGAATGGATAGTGAAAGTCAGAAGTGAATAAAATCTCAGGAATAGGAAAAATAAAATAGAACGAGGACTCAAAGGGTCTGATGCAAAAGAATCTCATTCCCACACAAGCTTGTTTATTGATTCTCGAACTTCCTTTCAAGCCCCCTTATTATTCTTATTTTCTTTTACTTTTTATTTCATTTTTTTTTTCTTTTTTATTATTCAGAGAAGGCTTCAAAATTAAGCTGTAATTTCATACTTCTATGATCCTTGACCAGGTGATAATATTAACATGAGCGAAACCCGTTTTACACAGGATAATATTTTCTTAAAATTTTAGTTTGAACTAGCGGGGTAGGATTTCATACCTCATATTTCCTTTGTATTTTCAATCAAGCAAATCATTAATTTATCACATGTTTTGAGAGAATGCGAATGTCTTTGAAAAATGAGTGTGATTCTGATGCATCCTTATCTCTCATTTGACAGTAAGTATTCTGCATGGGAAAAAATGGGAAATGTCAAAAAATTCTGAAGAATAGAGATGCTATGTGATACAGATGCTTTTATATTTTGTTTTGTTGATATCAAGTAAATATGGTTTATTAACAACGAACTATAAAATGCCTTGGATAATTTACAACATAAAGGAAAAATTGCAATTTGAAAAACGAAAACAAACGTCGATCCAAACCGATATATACAATGGGAATCAGAAATATGACTACTACATAAAATGTTTTAGGTAACGCCCGTTGATAGGAGCGTAGAGAATTTTTTCATCGAGATTTTCCAGTAGGAAGGAATTTTCCCCCTCAACAACTGCAATTCTGAATGGTTCGAACCAGAGATGGTCAAACTTGCCATGTTTCCCTGCATCTTCTTTTCTAGCGTCCCACTTTAAGACTAGATCACCAGGAAGAAACTCCCTGTCTTTAGCCTTTTTATCGAAAAGGGCCTTCATATTGTCTTGGTATTTTTGGAGCTTGTCATCTACTTCAGCCCTATTTTACTGAACTTCGATTAGTTGATTTATCCTTCTTGTAATGATGTTTGGCTCTTCATTTTCACCCTACCAAAGCTTCATCACAGGAAAATAAAGATTGATAGGAAGGACAACATCAATACCATAAACCAATTGAAAAGGGGACATACCTATTGATTTCTTGGTGCCGATTCAGTTCGCCCATAGGGCGTATTTCAGGTGGATGTACCAAGCCTTTTGATCTTCTGTCAACACTTTTTTTATTATAGTCATCAGGCTCTTCTTAGACGATTCAACCAACCCATTCCCCTGAGAATAATAGGTTGTAGAATGTCCTAACACAATGCTGTATTTTTGGCATAAATTGACCATTGCCATAGATTTGAAAGCTTGGGCATTGTCAGTGACTATTTAGGACAACCAAATATCAATAATATGTTCTCTTCCAAGAAATTTTTATTACCGAATCCGTATCATTCTGAGTTTGAATAGCTTCTACCCATTTCGTGAAGTAATCAGTAGCGGTTAAAATCCATCTATGTTGAGCGCTTGATTGCGGATGGATTTCTCCGATGAAGTCCAGGCCCCATTGTTGGAAAGGGCATTCATCTTTTCACAGGATTAAAGGTAGGGCAGGGAGATTCTGCTTGCCAACAAACAATTGGCACGAATTACAGGCCCTAACTCTCGAGTTCACATTGATGAATAACTTTGGCTAGTAATATCTATCCCTTAAAATCTTGTGTCCAGCAATGGTGTCCCTCGCACACTCCTTCATGGAATTCATCGATGACGCCTTATGTTTCAGACTTTGTTAGGCAACATAACAAGAAACCTAGAGGGTCTTTCCAGTACAACCGACCATCAATAATATAGTATTTGATTGTGTGCAGCTTCAAAGTCCTTGCTTTGTATGGAGTCATGTCATTTAGACATTGAAGAGTAAGGAGGTATGTAACAATCTTGTGATACCAGGTAGAGGCATAAAACTTATTTTCAATTTGAATAGTAGGTGCTTGATCGTCGATTTATTCTATATCCGGGAGGTATTCATGCGATTCGAGATTATTTATCCCGAGCACCTTGAAATTCGATTCAGCTAACAACTTCTCTAGGACTTGAACTTTGACTAGCTTGGTCGGCTTCACTTCTATATCAAACTCTTGAATTTTAGTCAAACATTGACCTCTTCTTCCATCACTGTCCAGTTGAACCAATATGTCTTTGATAGCATTTGTTGGCACGGAAGCGATTATTTTGGAATGCAATACATATGTTCTGAAGGCCTTGAGAACCTTCACCATTGCATATTCTTGTTTCTTAAGTATATCATATCTTAATTCTGCATCTCTGAGGCTTTTGCTGAAAAATGCTATTTGTTTCTTAAATCCTTCCTCGTTCTTTTGCAGGAGTATTGCTGCAACAGTGTGTTCAAAAGCGAATGAGAAAATCAGGAATTCTTTTATATAATTCATATGTGCTAGCACAGGCACTTCCCCTATAGCTCTCTTGACGCGCTCGAATGATGCTTTAGCTTTAGCAGTCCATTTCACTTTGCTATATTTCTTCAACATATCTGTAATCATTTTAATTATTTCAAGAAAATTGGGAATACATCTTCTCAAAATGTTGATCTTTCCTAAAAAAGATTGAATTTCTTTTTTGTTCCTAGGAATATTTATCGTGTCTATAGCCTCAACTCGTTTAGGGTCAACCTTGACTCTTCTTTTGAAAATTTATGACCCAAGAGCTTACCTTCTTTCATAGTGAAATGTGATTTCTTGGGATTAAGAGACAAACCGAACTTTCTGCATTTTGCGAAGGCATGCCTGAGGTGTAGCAGATGTTCTGCATCAGAGTTAGAAAAAACTGTCAAATCATCAAGATAAATAACAACGAAATTGTCTTTCTCATTGACGAACGTGATGTCCATCGCTCTCTGGAAAGTATCCCCTGCATTCATCAAACCAAATGGCATTTTATCGTACATAAAAGTTCTCCACGGAGTGGTGAACACAATCTTTTCTCTGTCATCTTCATGGACAACTATTTGATTGTATCCGGAAAAAACATAAATCATAGACATCCTGTTATCTCCAACTACCTTTTCTAGGACATGATCCATTTTTGGGAGCAGGTAGTTGTCTTTGAGGGACGACTGATTTAAGTTTATGAAATCTACGCAGAGCCTTATTTCACCATTTTTATTTCTGACGATGACTAAATTCGCTACCCATTTGGAATACGTGAGTGGAACGATAATTTTTGCATCAAGAAGTTTCTTGACTTCCCTTTCTATCTCTGGTAGGAGAATATGGTTTATCTGCCTAAGTTTTTGTCTGAAAGGTTTAATACCATGTTTTAGAGGAATGTTATGTTCAATAACAGAGGTATCATAAGTTTTCAGATCATCATAAGACCAAGCAAAAACATCTTTTTACTGCCTAAGAAACTCGACATACTTGATTTTCATTTGGGTCAGAAGGTACTTTGATATCTTGACCATTTTTGGATATTCATTAGTTCCTACATTACAGTCTTCAACTTCTTCGGGTTGAGGAAGTAAGGTAGACTTTAAAGGTATGTCATCCTAGTCAAAAAATCTTTATAAGGGGATCAAGCCCCTAGGAATCTGATTGTTCTTAAGCACGAGCATACAATGGTTTGCAATCTTGTCTTCGAATTTTTCTAGGTTCTCCCCTTCTTGCATAATCCAAGCATGATCATTTTGGTTTTCTTGATCTATGTGAGTTTCAGAGAACTCATCAATCATCTCCAAAAACTATTTAATTTGCTCATCATCTTCAAACACCTACTAGTGCTGAACATTGTTCAGGATCGAGGGTCTATGTCTCATCTCGATGTGATATTTCAGTTTTAGTACAGTAGGCGGTATGAAGGTTGCAACAGCCTTAGCTAAGGAAACAACTTGTTGATTCTCCATCCTAGGAATAGAGTGAATATTGAAAGGCGAGAACAATTTTTTCTATAATATCCCAGGCGTAGTTTCTGTATGATATCAACTTTGGGTGTTTGGATTGCTACTACTGTTTTACTTGTTTTAAAATAAGCTCTGCATCACCTTAAACTATTAGATGTTCGATTTTCAACTTTCTTGTAGCTTCTAATCCCAAAACTAGAACTTCATATTCGCAAAAATTATTCGTCTAATCGATATCCCATTGTAATCTATAAGAGAAGGGAATAATGTACTCATCATCTGGTTCCATGAATAAAACTCCAGCTCCTTCTCCCTCATAGGATGAGGCACCATCGAAGAACATTTTCCACATTCCTTCTCTAATATTTACATTTTTCTTTGTTATTTCAGTTTTTTTATTTTCTTCTTTTGTACATTCTTCAAAATCGTCATCTATCGATAATATACAATTTCCTAAGTCCCGATCAGCAACATAGATTGGGTAATTATTGGGGTTTTGCGGGTCACTTACAATATAGGCCAGTCTAGTTTCTCTGTACAGTCGCGTGAATTTCCCACCAAAAATTGGGATCGTAGCGTAAGTCATGTCCAGTTGAACTGATCCTCCTAATTTGGCTCCCCAAGACCTGGATAGAAGCATGCCGTACTTGGCAGGGACGTCAGCAACGACCACATCCATAAGGACACTTTTCATAGGGATTTGAGCAAGATTTACTACCAGATCTTTAATCATGCCAAGACACTTAACTTTTCTAGAATCAAACGAATACAAGTCTTGATAGGGTCTATTAATTTTGAAGCCCATTTTATCCATGATAATTTTAGGCATTAAATTATGAGAGGCCCCATAATATAACATGCAATTGTGGAGTAAATGGTCATGCACAGTTAATGTGATATAAAATGGGGCAACATAATATTTATTGTTTTCGATGTGTGGATCGAACATGATTGTAGGTCTTTTGTCCTGTAGATTAATAACATCTACATGACATTTGGCATCAGAAAAAATTATCACTTTCACGATTTTATTTTTATAAATTGAATTTTTTGCAAGCTCAACCAGAGGCATGGAGATTTTAATTTTATTAAGCTCATTTTCCAAACTGAAACCTCTAATTGTTTTTTCAATTTCTTTGGTTGGAATTTTTGCTTCTATATTTTCTGGTTTCTTAGTTTTTGTTGTTCTTGTTTCTAATGGATTTGTATGGGAAGATTGTGTTTCAGTTGGTGGTTTAGTAACTGTTGCCTCATTCGTTTTACTTCGCAACAAAATCGTTTTTTGTGGAACATTCGTAGAATTTTTCTCTGTAGGACTTAAATCGTACTTTTGTTGGAGTTCGACCATTATTGAGTTGGCGAGCCCTTGATATGCAGAATCTCCCAGGTTATTGATGCTTTCCTCATTATTAAACAGGGATTCTAGGTCTAAAGAACTTTCATAATCCTGTCTGGTTAAATGTGGCTCAAGATCGTCATCGCTAAGGTTGTTTAGATCTTCTTCTAACTCCTCATAATTTTTCATGTCATCCCTCTGCATAAAATTTTCAATTTTAAACGGGGCTTGGATCTTTTGATCTTCATTTTTTATTAGTCTTTGTTGCATCTGGGGGTTAGGGTTTCTCTTGAACTGATTCCTAATGTAAGTATCAGGTTTGGCTTGATCTAATTCCATTATGGATATCTTGTTTGATAAATATTTAATTATCTTGTCCATCTCATCCATTTTCTCTTCCGTGGACTTCCTAGATCCAGATGGTCCTTCCTGTTCTTTGAAATGCCTAGGTTCTCTGGTTCCCATCTCAACCTTAGTTTTTAATTTCCCAGATGCCATCATATTAGATTCAATTTCTATGGCATCATCTTGCATTCCTGCTAGAGTGGAAGATCTTCTTTCTCTTAAGAGGAGGGCAAAGTCAGGTTCAAAATCCCCTGCAAAAGTTACTTTTTCCGCAGGTTAAGGTTTGACTTCAGTTGGGATTTTGTTATACAGTTTGTTGAACCTATGATTAAATTCAAGGACTAATTCATAATTCTTTTTTCTTAAATCCCCAAATTCGATTAAATAGTAGAGATGGTCATTTTTCTCACCCCACTGTCTTAAGAAGGCATTTTCTAGTTCGTCATATGACCATATGGAACCTACAGGGAGTCCTCTGAATTAGGTCCTCTCTTTTACTTTAAAGGTTTTCACTAACAGCCTTGAATAAATGTCCTCGTGTTTGATGCCAAGGATATCAACCAACTGATAAAAAAAGGCTACGTGTTCAGTTGCGGTTAAATCTCCTTATCCTATGAATTTTGGTAGGTTCTTCATATAATTTTTGGGCAAATCATGCAGAACGACAGGGAGGACCAAGGGAGCGTATCAGGCAGCTAGCTTGGCAAACATTCTAGGAGGTGGAGCTTGTCCACCACCTCCTCCACCATCAACGCCACCACCTCTAGCACCAACCATTGGAAGTCTAGGAGACAGAGTTTGGGAACTAAAAAGGGGATTTTCAAAAACTTAGAGGGACTGATCTATTGACTGTTCAACTACCTCGGGGTGTAGCAAAGGAAAATCGACAAAAATACCTCTAGGAGATGGAAGATCTATATGAGGAGGAAAAGGGAAGTGTGGGTTGGTTTTCTCAAACTTACAAGATGTATATATAGGAGAACTGATAGGGGATGAATCAGGGTATAGAATATATTCTTCAGATTTTCGGGAAACTGGAACCCTCACTTCGGGGAAGGAGATAACCCATAGGGTATCAATGACAATGGGTATTGAAAGGGATATTTTGTTCTCACTGGTAAAAGTATTGGTCATATCAATCTCAATATTTATCTCGGGAGAAACTACCTCTGGATTTTCGAGCTTGGCCTCAGGTTTACTAGTTGATGCCTCTGCAGAATGTATTTGTTTAAAAATTTATTTAGGGTTTAGTTCTTTAGTATGAACCTTAGCATTAACTTGTGTAGATTTATGTTGGTATACTTTACTTGTTGACGCAACAGTGGACTTGAGGTATCTGTTTGGTTTCAACAACTTTTCAGTATCTGACACTGGTGTGGTCTGCTTATCATCTGGATTTTTCCTGGTATTCTTTCGACTGAATGCTAGTTTTGTCTACGGTGGAGCCGCCAAGTTAAAAATAACATAAGCCTTACTTGTGTATTTAATATTTGTTCACTATCAAAGATCAAAATTTACTTGTCGTTTTCCCAGGGAAAATGATTTTGTTTCTTCATCCTCGACAACGGTGCCAAAAAGATGTTGTTCTTGAGATTAAACTTAAGGCTCAAAGAGTAATGTCAGGCATCAAGAGTGTTTAAAGAGAATGTTTTTAAAATAGTGCTTTTCCTACCTTTAGTTTTATAAGAAATGATCCTTAAATGGAATTAATAATAGGATAGTACAGAGGCTGTATTCTATTGTCTGATTCACAACTATAATATCAAATGGTGTGGAGGAAGATTACAAAAACTCTTAAACAAAGCTAGGCATCAATTAGAGAAGAGTCTCACCTTTTTTCCAGTGGAAGAAAAGTGGAGAGCGCACCCTTGAACACGATATGAAATGCGTTAATTCATGCAGCTTGCAGGTCTTGTATTACTTACAGTAAATACAGAGGAAAAACTACTTACTTAATGAATTGCTAATATAATATAATTGCAGTAGTTGTAATACTAAATTGCGATCAATCACTTTTCAAGAAATTATATAAAGAAATTCAGAGAAATGAGAATACAGGGGAAACACATAACTCAAATTGAACGAAAACTAGAATCTATGTCTGCACTTGTATTAATACTAAAAAGTGAGAATTTTCTCTATTGCATCCGACAATAAGTAGTCTGGAATAGATATTGAATCTATGTATTTATACAAAAACTATCACACCTCAAAACGATTAGACTTCTTACAATATTAAATTAAAATATCATATCTGAATAAAACAACAAGAAGTAAAAATTTGATGAGCTTCGCTGACATTCTCCTCTCTCTATTCATCTGCTAGTAGAAACGTTCCTCTCCTTAGTCCTTCAGGATGAATAAAAATGTCATATAGGCCGTCTTAATAATTTGGCATACTGTCTCGGTCGCTTTAGTCTGTTGCCATCTATCCCTCCAGATACATTCAAGAATGCAATAAATCACAGTTGAGAGCAGGGGAAAGGATAATCGAATGAATAACACTTCATGTATTGTCAAGGAATGGATAATAGAGATATGAAAAGTAACCGTTTGTGGAGAATGACTATGGGACAAGTGTATGATGATGAATTAGGGATAAATGGATATTATAGTGTGAGTGAATGAGATAAGTGGCAGTAGGAAAGTGAAAAGTAGGGAGGGTAAAAAGAAAGGGAACTGTGCATGTTTTCCTATTTGCTTCCAGCTATGCTTGCTTTTTCATGTTCAATACACTAATTGCATCTATCCAATAGTTCCACCACGAACCTTGAGGGTTCAATTGTATCATTTACCTCAAAAGTGAATAATTTCCTTTCTACTTGAGGCAACTTTTCTTGGATCCTTTTCACTTCCTGAATTGTGGCTTGGAACTGTGAGCTCGGATTCACTAGCCATTTATTTATCTTAAGAAGATCAATTTGGCTCATTTCCTGAATGGTCATTAGATTTTCTTCCTTGCTCGTCATGGAATTCTATTTATTCATTTCAATATCAATTTTCCTCGGGGCTTTCAAGACACTACTTCCCTCAAAATCAATTAGCCTCTTGTCTAATGATGAAAACGCTTATTGGCAAGCATCATTTACCTCCCTGGATAATATTTTCCTCTCAACCAAATTTGTTTCCCAGACCTTTAGGGCCATATCACCTCGTAATTGTTCATAAGGAGAGAGCAAAGGAAAATCAAGGACATTATTTTTATGAACTAATATGATGGCTTCTTGAAACCTAGCTCGGGATGAGTGAACTTCTCTTCCCTTAACATAGATGTCCTTTAGAGAAAGGTCTACTACCTGGTAGCACTTTTGGATGACATCAACCTTCATAAAAAGGTCCTGCTGGGCCATTTCCAACTTTTCATTTATTTCCAATGCTTGAGTTTGGAAGGTTGAGATATCTATTGAGGTACCTTCGGTTAGGTCCAATCTAGCTTGTAATTGTTTTATCAATTCATCATGCTGAGTGACCAATCCTCGGTTGGTTTATGAACTATTATGGAGCTTTTCAAGGTTGGTCTAAAGTTGTTGGATCTATTGTCGATCATGAGCTCTGATTTTCTCGAAGACTTGACTTATCTTTTTCCCGATAGTCCGTTCCATGGCATGTATTTAACTTTGCAAGTGCTCTACCAAAAAGCATTTCTGTCGCAGTTGTTTGGCCAAATTTTCCACAGACCATTGATTGGCAGTGGCCAAAGAACCTAACGAACTTATAACCTCTTTTGCGAATTCTGGATCATCTCGATTATTCTCGTCGTATACCATTCTCTGCCTTTTAGTTATCACTCCATATTTCTATTGTGATTCTCTTTTCACGATGGCCTTCCTTTTCCTACTAAAGAATAAATCTGAAGGAGGCATCTCTTCGGGCGAGATGGGGGTAAGATCATCTACAAAAACAATTTCCAAATTAGGATTTCCGAAGCTGGATTGCAGAGGTGTTAATGATGTAATGGGAATACCAATCTCCGTAGAATGTTGTTTTTCTGTTGTATTTGAGGTGTCAACAGTGGTAGTTGGTGACAAAGGAGGCGCATTTTGTCCCTACTTTAGGAAAGCTGTGAGTTGATCTTTTTCCTGGGGGCTTAACTAGTCTGACAACGATGCTTCTAATTTTAGTGTCAATAACTCCGAGCTCTTCAAAATTTCCTGAACTTTATGTTTACCAGAGTGACTGGATTCAGAACCCGTAGTCCTGGATTTATGTGAAGGGGGAGTGGCTGTTTGTTCTCCTTGTATTACCTTTGGTAGGATATTCCGCATGTGATTTTGAAAGCTCATAAAACCATCTTGTTGATCCGGGGGAAGGGTTTAGAATCTGTCCTGCACCTCCTCATATGATCTAACTCCCTTGAATATTTCGTCGTACGGGGAGTCTTCGTGCATATACTGTTTCATGTTGAGCTAGGCTAGGTTGTTTTCCACAATCTTACGTGGATCGTGTCATTTGAACTCTATGTCAACCAATTTGACATCTTCTAGAGCCGCAACCTCCACTTTGGAGTGACCAAAATCTAGTAATGAAAACATGCCAAATTGAATAGGGAAATTCGGCCATACCATTTTCTGTGCTGCCTTAAGCTCTTTACTGATGCCTCTCATTATTGTCTGGTAGGCTACTTCTCTGCATACCAGCTGGTTTGGTAAAAATTGTGGGAGAGCATGGCGAGGAACTGAACACCCAAAAACCCTGATGTAGTAGAAGTTCTCCTCAATAAACCAATATGCTAGCTTACCTAGGTTTCCCATAATCCTGTTTGAAATTCGAGGAGGTGGGTGGCCATACAGGTCTATATGAACCAGAACCACAACATTGTGACATGTTTCATAAAATAAATATTTGGATTTTTCTTCCCATAGTTTGGAATGGTACAAATGAATGGGCTCGACATTGGCCGGGGTCCAGCTCCAATTCATCAATGGAAAAGGCATCATGAAACAGATGGAATCCATGATATATGATAACATGTAAAAGGGGGAAATTTTTCCTTTTGACTTCATTGTTTTATATTCGAAAATCCCTTTGGCCAAGTTATCATAAAACATTTTGGCCCAATTGAAGGTGAAACCTGCTGCTAACTCGTGCATGATGGATACCCATTCCATCGAGAAGTGTGTAGGGCTCTTCTTCCTGAAAAATTGACATAACATCATGGCTACATATACCATATGAGAATCCAAATACGTTGTGGCATATATACCACGGGTGTTGGTTATGAATCTCTCTGGGTTCCCCCACCAAGACTCGATTATATCAGGATAGTTCATGGCGTACTGGACACACTCCTTTCGCTCGAACTTCAGAATGAACACACCATTGAATGTATATCTAGGATTAAGGGATAGTTTATACATTACTTGCATATGTTCTGGTCGGAAAGAGACGACGACCATATTTTGATGGTTAACAATTCTCTCGGTCTGGACATCGACGTTCTCCAAGGCCCAACTTATCATGTCGTTATAAGGCATGAGCCTTGGTCGTGCCGCTATTTTTTCCATCTTTGAATACGCTATATGTCTGAGTTTAGTTTTATAAGTGTCGTCCTCCTCTTCGGAAGAGTCCTCTGGACAGTTGATGATTTCTCATTCTAGAATCTCGAATACTTGCGTCCATTTTTTAACAGTGTTTGTGGCTCGCGGCATGGTGTCCGACAGAATGTTCGCATATGGGTTTGAATCCTCATCCACCGCATCAGGTTTTTTCATCATTTTTCGTGGCGCCATAACTTCTAAGGACACAGAGTGAAGTTACCTGTTGCAGAGGAAATCCGTGAGTCTTTCTATCTATATAAAACTTGATAATCGCAAAAGGTAAAAATGAATTTGAAATTGAAGTGCTTTTATTCAAAACAGATTCATCTATTTTTGCATAGCTTTACTGATGGAAAATTTATTAACGTTGATGGGAAAGTCTAGCTGGCGACCCACAATCTGCGTTTGAATCGTTATCCTTAACTAGTCATAAATTCCATCAATACTTCAACGGTTTGCATTCGGGAGATTTAGATGTGACAAAGTGGGAGCCTCCCAAATCTCGAATCCGCGAAAAGATTAATCTCTGAATAATCATTTGTAAAACTGTAATTAATCACGTTTAAGATAGTGCATTAACTTCAAGTGTTTCGGGAGTTCAAAATTCGGGGAATTTTAATGTATCTCAAGAGGAACTTCCCAAAACCCGAAATATGAAGTGATTAATTATCGAGTAATTGGTTTTAAGTCTTAATTAATCACATTTAATTTTAATCATTTTGGACATTCAGAATTTGGAGATTTTAGGATACGATACAGGGTAAACATATGAACCACGAAGTCATTAATTATCTCTTGATCATGATTAACTTAATTAATTATCATTTAATACTTTGACATTTTGGTATTTCAGTCATTCGTGAATTCTTTCTTTGTTAAATTCCCGAAGGATTATCTCCCACAATGACATGTTGAAGATGACGTCATTCCAAATGACGTGTTAAGAAAAGGGAGATGCCACGTGTTACTCAGGGAAGACTCGAAATGTACATGTGTCTTAGGACTTGTGTTTTTAAAAGGTTTAGGGAAATTCGAGAGTAGATAACTTTAGGGTTTCAAATTTTTGGAGTTTTTATTGTTAATACTTATCGAAATGCCCGAAGCACAAAGCTCTGAAGCGACCTTTAGTTATTTTCCTCTTTTTAAAATTCAGGCGGCTCCAGAACTCCAAGGGATATTAGGATCGTTCGATTAAAAGGGAAAACATATCAAAGACAGATATCGTGCGCGTATTATTTCTAATTAACCAATAGTGAAGTTGATTTAAAATTCAAAAGTCATTTTCTAAGTTACCGTGTTCTTTGGGAAAATTATATTTTTATGAGGTGAAATGTATAAGGTTCAAAATTTCAGACTTGTATGTGTTCCAAAATAGGTAATTCATAAATCGTAGATCCTAGATCATGGAGGTGAAGAAATTGCTTTGAGAAACCCATTGCCTGAAAATCATTGAGAGAATTGTTGATTGTTTCTTGAAATCCATTCAGACATTTGAGTTGAGAAAACTGTTGATTTTTCCATCAAATATTTGAAAACCATGGAGCTTGATCTTATTATGTGGATCATGTTGTGTTATTTAGAGTCTTAGAGAGTCCCCAAGATTTTGGAAACTATCTGCTATCAGAGGCGTGGGGCAGTGTTCAGTGTAGAAGCCACCTAGAAATAAACAACAACATAAAACCCATCTGTTAATTAAGCTCTACTATGCATAAATGCAATACCAAGCCGAGAGAGACTATTTCTTCATATTCCAACTTTAAAGTTACACCATCCTTTTTGGACAATATCCAATGGAATTTGTTTTGTTTGGAAACTAAGGCTACCATTGCCCAAAGTATATAAGATGTCTTTCAGATTGTTGACTAAGAACATAGGCCATACACAATTGTTGGGTGAGTTCTCTACATAGTAAAAATGTGGTGGTCTCTTCCATTGGATTGTTCATCCCTTATTTAATAATATTTAATTTGTTGCTCAATGTTAAAAGACTCATGTGTTTGTTGCTAGAGTATCGATGATCATTGGATGCCTCAATTTAGAGAACATAAATGTTTTCACCTTCTTGCCTTGTTTCCCAATTCAGAAGTTGAGTGTTGGATTGGTAAATTGTAAAGTGCATAGTCTATTTCATTCATTGAAAAGAAAAAATAGAGTGGGCCACTCCATTGTTGAGTATTGTCTCGACACAATAAGGCAATAACGCATCAAGAAGATAAAACTCAAAGACCAGATTGTCAATTTATTGCTAAGTGGTTTCATGTGCAGGTTACCCCAGGGATAAATACCTTTGTACAAGACTAGGAATGTAGAGAGATAGAGTTTAAGAATAATATTTTGCATAATATCTATGTTGGTTAAGCGAGTGGGATATAAGTCCCTTGTTTATGGATCATAAGTATCAGATCAATTGCATCCTTGACCGTGAAATGACTACCACAAATTTGAATAGAGCATTGCAGACCTTAGTGTGGGTAAAGAAAGTAGAGAGAGGTTGGAAGACTTAAGGGCCACCAATTCTTAGTGTCAATAAGAGAACAACTGGTTGAAAGAAAAAATATAGATGTATGAATATGGGATGGCAGAGATAGAGAAGAAACTTGAGACATCTGCTAAATTTTTTTCATTATTAAAGAAGAAATTTGATGAATGCCAAGACTCCCTCACCGCAATCATGGAATATTAGGACAAGAATAGAGTCCATATTTTACACATGGGAGATGTTGGGGTCCTATAATCATAGGTAACTTGTTTCTTCAGCTGCCTATTTGGCGTTTCTCCTGTGATGAAGACATATGGCTTACTGGGCTCGGTTGATTCTTTTTTCCCCTCCATCCATTTCGACTGATCCTCCATCACCCTGTTGTGTCCTTCATCCACCGTTGTGCTTTCCAGTCCCTCATCCTCCACTACATCTATCCCTCCACTCATCCCTGCAGAAAGAAAGTTAGGACAACACAATATTAGTTAGTTTAATAAAGTAATTGATAATAAATAAATGATTAAATTAATTAATTAATTAATGATTAAGTTAGTTGTTTAAGTTAGTACTTAGGTTACTATTTTATTAATCAAAATACTAATTAAAG
>JZKD02S1126824.1:93023-118187 GCA_000966675.3 Picea glauca | reverse complement strand
GAAAACAAAGGAAGTTGGTGCTTCCAATGAATGTAATTCTTCAAGACATATAAGAAAAATCATTCCGTGGTTTTCTCCCAATTTGGGTTTCCACGTAAAACACTGGTGTACTGTGCATGTGTGTGATGGTTTATTTATTACTGCTCATTATTGGATAATAATTCTACATTGATATAACATTTGAAGAAAAAGGACTATAATTACGTTATTACTGATTCACCCCCCCTCTCAGTAATCCAACATATCTGACCTTAAGTTTTAACACAAACCCCATAGCCCAATGGGATTCTAAATCAGTCCTTCAGCCAAACACCTCAAATCTAAAACCAAACCTCTGTACCATTATAGCTAGCCTAAGATCCATATTCAAACAAATATAAATCTGATAGAGAGATCCCTCTCTGAGTCTTGGAGGGCTAGATCCCTGACTCGAAGTGGTTTTTTGGCTACCCTTGCCAATTTCCTCCTCAGCCTGGGAAATTACAGGGTGATAACTGGAGAGAAGGTCATTCACTTGGATAAATGGAAGATAGGATCACTCAGATGATGGTACAACTATAATAAGAGTTGCTAGAGAAGGATGAGTCCTTGGAAATGCTCTAAGAAACTATCCAAGAGAACCGGGAAGCAAGGCCACTTTCCATTGCCACTACTTAAGCCAACACCATGAGCAAGACAACTCTAGTTATTTCACCTTCCATAGACATTTCTCAAGAACAACTTGGTGAATTTGAAAATGATACTAGAGGCATTGGTTTCAAACTCTCAAAGAAGATGGGATATGATGGACAAGGGCTATGCAAGAAAAGAAATGCATCCTAAGACCCATTGTAGTTACTCTATGGGTCAATGATGAAGGCCTAGGTTCTAATGACATAAGTGAAAATCCCATGACCATGAAGACCACTTTTGTGAAAGTGAAAGACATGACATAGTTGGCCTACTCATGAAAAGAAATAGAATCAATATATGAAGGTGGAAATGCATGACCACCTCAAACTTCTTGTGGAAGATTGAATAAGAGAAATGATGAGAACAACTCGAAGAATCAACCCGCGCCACCACTTAGAAGAAGTGGTGAGCTAATCAAACATGGTAAGAAGAAGAATAAGACCAATATATATACCTCAAAAAAGATGTCCCTTGTTTGACATAGTTGCAAGATGAAAGCACACAACACTATAAATTGTTTGTATTCAAAGGATTTCTCATTTTTCAAGAAGAAAATACACATTGAGGCATATTGTTGGGAGAAGCAAGCCACATGCAACATACCTGAATGTTTCAGAGGAAGAAGGAAAATAATTCTTCCCCAATCCAACAACAAACTTAGAGGTACATGGGGAATAAAAGAATGCCAATCAATCCATACAACAATGCCAAAAATGTTTTCCACCACTGCAATTTGAGTGGCCATTGGGAAGCAAAGTGTTGGTGACTTTATCCAAAGCTTCACCCTAGAAACCACATAGCCAAGAGACGAGTGTGGAAAGTGAAGATTGAATAGGATGAATATTTTCTTGCATATCCATTCCAAGAAGAAGAATCCATCCAAGGATCTATATTAGCACAAGAGGTGAGTGACACCAACAAGACAAACAACAGGTTGATGCCAAGGGAAGCTACAACCCAATTGTTGGTTTCAGTACTGCATCCAAAGAACTGATTCTTGAAGATGTGTGGAAGATAGGTTCATGGAGGTCAATGAACTTGGGAGGGTTCTTAATAACTCCATGACATGCTTGCGAGCATGTGAAGGCACTAGAAAGGTGTTTCCATGTCGAGAATAAACTAATCCTAGAAGAGAACTCAAACCATACTTCCATTGTGGAATTTTTATGTGATGACATATCATGCTTGGGTCACACTAAACACATAATAGAATTTGAATTGGCTTCACTAATTTCCAAGATGAACCCTCTCCAAGTCATAGAGAGATGGTAACAAGTGATCCAACCACCAAAGCTAGAGCCAAATCCAAAGTTAGAGATGTAGCCAAGAGCCAAAGTCAAAGCCATGTTCCAAAGAAGCAAACATAAGTACATTTATCCAGATTGGTTCCCTTCAAGCTTTTGGAGATAAAAAATCATCTCAATGGGGAGTTGTGATATGAAATGGATTTGAACTAAAGAATGGTTGTAATACTTAGTACCTGTAAGTGAATTCGACAGTTAATGAAGGTTTGAAAAATATGTGAAATACTATGTAAATGTAAAAGTGAATGAGAGGAAAAGAGAGGAAAAAAGGAATTAAATGAAATAAGAAAATAGAATAGGAGAGAAAACTGAGGAATGGGAAATGAAGGTTCATGCATGTTGTCCTTCCCCTTACCCTCAAATATCCCCATTTATTCCATTGTTTTCATTCCCAAAGGGATTTTGTTGGCTAAGAGAAAAGGATGCACAAAGAGCCATTAGCTACATTGTAATTAGAGATTTTCAGAATAAGAGCATTGAACTACCATTGAATGTTGGTTTTCCCATTTGAGCTTCTAGGGTAAAGTCTCTATGACAATTATGTGTGTGATTTTATCTTTGTCCAATGAAATTTCATTTTTCGCTGCATATTGTTGTTTGTGCATTTTGACAAATCTATATGGCATGATTTGTTGAATTAATTAGGCAATTTAGTTTTGGTTTGTATGACTTGATGTTATTAGAAGTCAATGTCTGCATATAATTCATGTAAAAATAGCAATGTATTCTATGTAATGGGGGAACTCATGCTTGAATTCGATCCTTGCCAAACAAGTGTTTACTTCCAACAACTAGAGGACTCATATAATCCATCTATTGTCTAAGGGACACCTAGGGTTGTGGTAAAATAGTTTTTATTCCTAGTTTCCATTACTCGCGAAGTTACTAAATTGCATCCCCTATGATCTAGTATTTGATTCTTTTTAGACCATTGGGCATTGTCTTATGAATTATATAGTGTCTAAGCTGGTAAACTCTTCATCTCACAGGTTTTTGTATGCTTCATTGGTTGATCCGGATTATTTTAGGCACAAAATGAGAGAAAAGATATAATAAAGAAATGCACATAGATATCTCGGATATCCAATAATATAACATAAATGTATTAGAGATGCAACCATAAACACATAGATACAACAATACACAATTTTTTATTAATGAACGAAAATGTACAAAGACTGTAAAAATACAGAGTGAAAGACTCGCTAGAATGGTGGAAACTTATTTATAAGAAGAGATGTGTCCGCTACTCTCATTCACAAGAAGATGATTTTACAATGAGGCTCCAAAGGCATTTTTTATCATAAATAAAATTCAAAACCCTAACCCAAGAAGATGAAAAGCCAACATTTTTGTGGACTCCGTTTTGGGTAGTTTGGTGTATCAACTTCCCAGGGGCGTAACTTTGGCATACGATCTTCATTTGGGGCGCAAGATAACTCGTTGGAAAGGTATCATCGAGGAGATTCATTTTGGGGGCTCAATCGGAGCCATCGGCTATCACTGAGAATATTTATCTTGAAAAACCTTCATTTAGGCCCTCAAAATGGCCCCGAAAGTTTAAGAACCGAAAAACTGCTAAAAATAGTAAGTTGCCAGAAATTTTATTTTAGCCAGTTGGAATATGTGGGTGGCCACCAATATCCACCTAGATCAATATTCCTTTCTTAGGAAGCAATGGTCTCCATTGCATTGAGTTATTGGGGGAGATGGTAAAATGATTGTTGAATCTGAAGCTTGGTGAGTTGCGTGCCTTGCTGGAGACATTGCACTGGTTGGTTTGTGGAAGGTTATCTCGAACCTGTTGTTGGCAGGGTTGAATCTGTTCAACCAGTTGGGCTACATGAGATGATTGTGTGCAAAAGGAATCTTTGCGATTTGTTACAATCTTGTCGACCTACTTTTGTTAGATAGAAGGTGCTTGGCCGAGGCCGTAGTGGTTGCAGTATCCTTCCGTTCACCTTTTGAACAGATTGTGAAGAAGCTGTTTTTTTAGTATGAGATACTACCTTGCAGCATTGTTTAGGTGGGACAATAGTTAGAACTACCTCTAGTATCCTGTAGAGATGACCCCCCAAAGTAACAATGACACTAGGGAGTCGAGACTCATAGATAACATGGTGCTTCCACATATATGGCTGGCCCAAGAGAACATCACAGACATCTAGTGGGGAAACATCACATAATACCTCATCCTTGAATGGTTGGATGTCGTATGACAATCGACATTGCTGGCTAACACAAAGATCTCGTCCCTGACAAAGCCACCCGATGTTGTATGGTTACAGGTGTGGTGTTGTCGACAATCCTAGCCGTTTGACGAACTTTATTGAGATGAGGTTCTTCTGGCTTCCGCTATCAACAATAAAATGCAGTGGGGTCCCCTTCACCCACATCTATGAATGAAAAAGGTGCTCCCCCTCTTCGGGATCTGTTGGTTCTTTTGGTTGAATTGTTGTGGTCGCAAAAATAGCAGTAGGGTCTGCGTCGATGATTTATCTTTTATCAGTATCTTCTGAATCAGGGTTCAGATCCTTTTATTTGATCTCAGAAACTAATGACTTTTTTGAGCGACATTCATCGGTGTTGTGTCAGGGGATTTTGTGGAAATCACACCATTTTCCAGTGTCCTTCTTCGTCTTTCTGTGACCCTTCTTTTCCTGTGGCTTGGAATGGTTTTCGAGAGACTGTTTGTTAGGGCCATCTTTATCATACTTTGGTTTTTGAGGATTTTTAGACCCGAACTCTCATTTGTTTTGGTGCTTAAAATTCTACTTGATTTTAAAAGCATATCGAGAAGCAACACTGAGTGATGAGATGTCCAGAAAATCCATTTCAGTTTGGATGTATCTGTATAGAGCCCCACGATATTTCAGAAACAAATGTCGTTGAAAGTCTTCGATACCCAACTTGGTGCGCAAGATATGGAAAGTATTGGTGAACTCTGGAACTACTTGGCCCCTCTCTTTCCGCAGTGTGGTCCATCTCATGTACTGGTCCTCATAGTTGCCAACATGGTAATATTGTTCCTTTACCGCATCTACAAAAAAATCTCAAGTGGGCTCAGCCCCATATATTCCAGACTCCTCTGTGGAAATTTTCTCCCAGTAAGTTTCCAACCAATGTTTGACATTGGGGAGAGCCTTAAGGAGTGTGAAGGTGATCTTTTCCCTATCGGAGAAATTATGAACAAAGAAATAACCTTCTAGCAGATTTAACCATATTTCTAGGGCATCAACATATATCTGTCCTTCAAATATGGGAATATTAAAATTAACTTGTACCTTGAAAGGAGAGGTACTTCCAAAGTGGTCACTTGATGAATACACACATACTGTTATTGGCAGGCATTGAAGGATGTGGGAAAAATTCTCCATCATTTTGTTCCTTCGTGTGAGAGCTTGCTCAAGCAACATATTAATAGAATCATCTACTCTATTTTTTTTCTTTTCTTCCGCCATGGAGGGTTTCTTTGACACACGAGAGCGATTTTATTCAAGAGATACATGATCGAGACCCAACATTCTATACTTGGACCTCATCGGGGACATGCACTGAAAAACGATCAAGAGCAGCCTGCTTTGATACCACTAATCCGGATTATTTTCGGCACAAAATGAGAGAGGAGATATAATAAAGCAATGTCTAGAGATATCTCATATATCCAATAATATAACGGAAATGTATCAGAGATGAAATCATAAACACAAATATACAACAATACACAATTTTCTATTAATGAGTGAAAATGTACAAAGACTGTAAAAATATAGAGTGAAAGACTCGTTAGAATGGTGGCAGCTTATCTCTGAGAAGAGATGTGTCATCTACTCGCATTCACAAGAAGAAGATTTTACAATGAGGCTCCAAAGGCCTTTTTGATCATAAATAAAATTCAAAACCCTAACCCTGGAAGATGAAAATCCAACAGTTTTGTGGACCCCGTTTTGGCTAGTTTAGTGTATCAACTTCTCGGGAGTGTAACTTTGGCATTCTATCTCCATTTTGGGCGCACGATAGCTCGTTGGAAATGTATCATCAAGGAGATTCATTTTGGGGGCTCAATCAGAGCCTTTGCCTATCATTGAGAATATTGATCCTAAAAAACCTTCATTTAGGTCCTCAAAATGGCCCCAAAAGTTTAGGAATTGAAAAAACTGCTAGAAATAGTAAGTTGCCAGAAAATTGTTTTGAGACGGTTGAAATAGGTGGGTGGCCACCGATATCCACCTGGATCATTGGTGCTTTCATTTCAAGAATTGGTCTCTCAGTTGGGCATTTTCTTGGTGTTCTGTGGTAAATCGATCTAGAATCAACACATATATTTTGGGCATTAATTTACCTCCCTATGCAAGCCGTGGTAGTTTCCCAAAGCTATACATACTCAATGCTTGGGTTTCTTACTACTTGGTGGTGAGTATACTTCTCCATAATTTTAATAAACTCATCTCCAATTGGAAATTGAGATAGAGAATCAATTGGAATTACTACATTGTCTTTCTTATTTTGGTGATGGCTATGTAATTTAAGTCGCAAAGAGGTGAGTAGTGTAGATTAAGATGATTAATGAATGAAAGTGTTTTGCACATATTCTGTTCTTATTAATTGTTGATATTTCTCAAATTAAATTGCATCAAATCATTAGTGCAAGTGAATTAATGTAGTGAAGTTGCCTAGCTAGCAAAGTGATACTAAAATCTTGTAGGTGGATATTGAAGGTGTATTATTGAATCATGGAGCCCAGAGATGCATTTTTAAATCATGGAGTGTGAGGAGATACTTGAGAAATCATAGTCCTAGAGAATGGAGGTATATTCATATTCATAGCATGGAGGTGAAGACATTGCTTAGATAACCCTACTACCTGAAAATCACTGAGAGAATTGGTGCTTCTTACTTGAAATCCATTCAGATATTTGAGTTGAGAAAATCGTTGATTCTTCCATCAAAGCTAAGAAAACTATGAATCTTGAGCTTACTATGTGGATCATGTTGTGTTATTTAGAGTCTTATAGAGGCCCCAATATTTTGGAAACCATATGCTATAAAAGGGGTGGGGCAATGTTGGGTTTATAAGCTACCGAAAAATAAACAACATCATAAAACTCATCTGTTAATTTATCTATGTTCTACATAACTGCAATACCAAGTAGGGACAAACTATTTCTTCAGATTCCAACATTACAGTTAGACCATTATTCTTGGAAAATATCCAACAACATTTGTTCTATTTGGGAACTGTTGGAGCAGGCTATTTTGGGGTACAATGCAACAAACAAGGTAGAGAACTAAGGAATGGACCAAAGGAAGCATCGCATGCCAGGAAAGAAGGGAAAGCAATACGATAGAAGACAAGGAAAGTAGTGCATCGGGAAATAAGGAGAAGAAGAATAGAGTCAAAGCAAGGAATGAAGAACGACCACACGAAGGAAGTTATTATGTGGACAAACCTAATACACTTGGGTTAGGTTTTTGGGTTATGATGTAAGAGTTTTTACCCACCTTTTGTAATATAAATAGATGATATATGGGGTAGATAGAGGGATCACTTATGTATGTTGAGAATCCCTTTTGAGAACCTTTTTGAGTTTGAGTCACAGTCATTAGTTTTTGTTCGAGAACTGTGGAGATCAGATGGAGTTAATTTTTGAGAGTTATGGATTGTAATTGAGGGTTAGGTCGCAAGCTGTGGAGCTTGGTGCAACACTGGTCAGCCTCACGGAGTATCACAAACCTATGATGTAATGCACGCAACGCCATATTTTGATGAAGAATAATAAGAAGCAAAAAATCTTTGTGGACGTAGCCTAGGGGGGGTGAACCACGATAAACCATGGTGTTTGTGTGTGTGTTTAACTTATGTGTTTATTTTATATGAGTTATGATGAATGAAATTGTTTACTATGCGCACTAGATTAGACATGTTGATTTATGCAGAATGAATTTTAAGGGTTAAATGAATAGTAAATATGAATGATGGTATGGTAGAATGAATGTCGAAGTAGAAGAAGTATAAGTATGCCTAACATTCCCATGAGTTCCATCCATTCCATAATTGCAGACACTTGGGTCATGTAATCACCCATAAGCCATCTCGAGTGAGACTGCGTTGTGCACTCTATGCATAGTGTTTCCTTCTATTTTACCAGAGGGGCTGATGGTTTCTAGGGTTTTGTTGAAGAACTAAGGTATAACCCAGGTCATCCCATACATCCAACAAATGGTTATGTTTCTAGTTGAAAGTCTGTTATCACCATAACAATTTCTATGCGAAATCAAGTTTTCAAGACTTAGCAAGGTGCTAAAACGCTATGGAAGCGTGACAAACTAGATTCCAGGGCCAAGTCTGGCGGGAGGAGCCTATATCTAGAGGGCGCTAAGTTGATTGGACATGATAGGTCACAGATCGAAATCGTGCCATATCTACGGTCGGGGATCGTTTCGGGGGGAGGAGTTGCACGAAAGATAATTCCTGAAAAGAAAACCACGGTTTTGGGTCAGGACCACGTGGTGCCATGGGTGAATTTCGGGGCGAGAAGCGGGTTTCCCCAAACCACTTCCTTGTGCCCCCAAAATCGGTAAAGTGTATAAAAGGAGCAGCTTGTCATTTATTTTTTCATTTTTCAAATACTTGAACGTTGAAAGTTAGCACGACCACTCCATTCAAGCTGAAGCTCAATAGTGTGCCAATCTCACGCCTTTTACACTCATTTATAGGTATTTTTCATCACCACCATGGACCATATCATAATGTCAGTGGAAGAGAAAAAACCTGTTTCGAATGAAGAATCCCTAATTGACCGAGATTCAGATGTGTTCGACACCGAAATCACCATTTCACCCATCTTCGTGTCCAGAGATAATATGTCCGATAATATAGGGAAACATATACCCTTCCTTGAAGCAGTCCAGGATACTATATTCCCTTACGTTGTCGAGGTCATGTTCCCTTTTCTCGAGTTCGTAGGTTGGTGCGTAGAGCATTATTCACAAGAAGAGAAAGTCATCTTCAAAGAACAGGGGTCCAAGGTCCTGTGTAGGGTAGAGAGTCTGTCAATTCAGGTGCCCTCGGCATACCAGATTCTTTCTCCATAGTGTCTGAACCGTTCGAGGAAGAAAATCTAATTAGGGTTTACAGAGAGTGTCCATCAGAAGTCAAAGATCTATTTTTACAGACAATTGTCAAACCAGAGCATCTTTCAGAAGGTATGTCTTTCCAAATGAGTGTGAGTATCATGATTATTGAAGTCCAACGGGTCAGTTCTCTTCTGAATCAAATTTTAGGTCTAGATAATGATAAGCATGTGGTCGAGGTCATGTTGGGTTTCCTGATGGGTTTCTTCCAGTCAAAGTCTAATCCTTTGGTTAGTATCAGTTTCGATAAATTCATGGATGATAATATCCACACACAACTAATAAATTTTTTATCATTAAGACATTTCAGATATTACACATACTTGCTGAATATTTTCCTCGAAACAAATAATAGAGAGTTGCTTGAAGTGACATTCATATCAACTAAATGTAAGAGAATCACATTGCTAATTTTCATCAACAAAGTCATGTTCAGGGTTTACAGCCTGAGTTTCAACACCAACATACCAAGAGTCCTAGATGACATGAGGAACTATTTACATCCAAATATAGAAAACAAGGTTGGGGACTGGGTATTGTTCATGCATTCAACAGTGGTCTGGTTTTATGGTTGTCATGAATCCCCCTACCTTCTGCCTATTTTTATGACACCGAGAGTCTTTTCCCTTGAATTCGTCAGACAAAGAATCAAATCAGAGATAGATCATTTCCTAAAAAAGCACAAAGCCTCCAACCTCAAATTCCCTTTCATCATTGGACCCTTCATTATCAAGACTAGATCATTCTTGTCTCAGATTCAGGAAAATCTCAAGGAGTTTGGATTTGCACAGCTACAGGGAAAAATATATGATCCACATCAGATCATATCCAAGAGAAGATTGATGAACAAACATGCCCATTATGAGCATGAACATGTTGAGGGTTTTGACAAATTTTCAAATCTATAAGTCTATGCTAATATGGAAGAAATTTTGCAACCAGCTCAAACACAAAATGTGGAGGCAACCCTGTAACAATCTCAAACACAAAAAACTCCTTAGAAGCTGATAGTTAAAGTCCCTAAAGTAGGTGTTTATAGCAACAGAAGCAGTTCATAGGCATTGGGCACCAGTGACCAGCAGAATGCCCCTAAGAAGATGAAGATCACACAATCCCCATAAATAGTGGATCTAGAGGAGGAAGAGCCTAAAGAACAAGTGAATATGGATATGGTGGAGAGTGGCACTAACACTATAGAGGTTGATAAAGGAAGCAAGCTCCAAACTGAAGGAAGTTCAAAAAATTTCAGCAGCAAAAAACACATCTTTGATAAGACATCTGGAGCACCTTATCAATCTAAGGAAGACTTGGAAAAACAATATGATGAGAAAGTAATCTTGGCTATGGGTGAAATAAGGGATTTATTCCCTGAAGTGGAAAATATTTCTCAGTACAAATCTTCTCTATTCACAGTAAGAGATATAGAGAAGAGAACCTTTAATATAGCAGTTACAGATGAAGACAACGTTTCTGAGATCAAGATAACGTATGACAACATCAGTGCTCCAGACAAAGTAAAATTCCACGTGAATACCATTGATATGCTATATTCAGATTACTTGGATCTAAGCTTGAAGAATTCAAAGCTTTCAACTTATGCAATGAAGTTGGAAGGGCAGTTGAGGCAAGAAAAGGCATCCAACAGAGTTTGGAAAAATCAAGTCAAGAGGCTAGAATATGAAGGCCCTCAGGGAGTGAAATCATCATTAGATGAAAAGGAAAATCTGATTCAAAGCTTGAAGAAAAAACTAAAAATGTCTGCCACAGAGCATCCACAAACAACAGAACTGGTTGATCTAGAACAGGAAAAATAATCATTTCGATAAGAGGCATTATACTACCAAGCTAGGGTATTATAACTATGACAAGTGTTACATATGATTTTGGTCACTCTAGTGATGTCTCTACAAGTGATGTATTCAGGCTCCCACAAGCACTTTTTGCCTGAGAAAAGTGACTGTTGTCTTCTTCCAAAAAACACATTTTTAAGATGAGTTCGCAGGATGCCTGTATTACAGGGTGCGAAAATCCCCCATTCTCACAGGAAACCCACAGTTGGGGTGTGAACTGTTCGCAGTCTTCTCTATAGATATGGTGCGAACCTATTTTTTGGCTTGAAAAGGAGAAGAGGTCACGAAGGTTCTAGAAGGAGATCTTCTAGAAAATGAATTGGCATTCGCATGGTTGGAATCCTACTGACTTCTTAGATTTAGTGGGATCATCCTCATGCATGTAACCATCTCTCCTTCTCCTATATATTGAAAGGATTCTCATGGAAAAGGTTAAGCAAGATTGAATGGAGAATTGGTGAAATGATTGTGTGAAGAACCCTGCGTGGATAGAAGCTTGGAGACTCCTTTTGGTCTGTCAAGTTGCATCATACCTTCTTCATGCAAAGATAGAGCAAGTGTGTGTGTTGGAACCAAGGGTCACTGAAAGGAAGCTTGCGACATCAAGGCGATCCGGTTGTATCTTCTACTTTCAATTAATATAATACAACGACATGTCCCTTTCCCATAAAATTACTCTTATTTTATTACATAACTTATTGATCATATGCATAGGTTGACATTGAGTATACTTTGCTATCTTCACTTTGGTTGGTTTGTGTTGTCTCGGACTTGATTTCACAAGAGCACTGGAGGGAATCAGGAACAACAGAGACCTAAGGAAGCGATATAAAGGTATGTCACCCATCCCTTTTTATTAGTAGATTCAATGACTACAACTTAGGGAAAGAGTCGTGTCCTGTCCTGTTTTGTTCTAGATCTAGGTGGATCTAGGGAGATCTGTTAGTGTCTGCACCTACCGATTTATCAGATAACAAAATTGGCGACTCCACTAGGGATACAACCCATTTTAGTGGTTTTTTATTGGCAATTTTCTCTTAACCTACCTTTTTTTATTCCCAATCAATCTCTGAGTCTTAAGGAGAAAATTATAGACTCCCTGGATCCAGAAGTTCCTTCAGAAGTTTTGTCTTTTTTCCAAAATTTACTTGATTACAGACCTTCTTGCACTGCACCCTTCCGTAGCCTACGATAATAACTAAATTTCACACCCTAGTGTTCAGTTTAGTGCAAACTTCTCACAGTCTACCTCTATCTAGCCTGCAAGAATCCTTGATTCTCGCAATGTACTCCACTTCCAGCCTGCGAACTCACTTGTGAAAATTTTGGAATAAGTCTTTTGTGTCCTTAGATGCCTAGATTTGTTTGTGTGTCTAGGAAGAACTTCTCTGGCCAGTGATTGAATGTTTCTTGACTTCAAATCTCATGAATGATTAGTTTTCGGAAATCGAAATCTCTTCTTGATCATTTTGCTCAATGTTTACCTCTTGACCTTTTCTTAACAAGGGTATAATCTCTGGTTTTGAAATCCGAGTGCTTGTTTGGTCGGAGCCTTTGATTGGTTTAAAAGTTGAGATAAATTGTCCTTTTCAATTGCTTATTACTTGGAAAAGTGTTACCCATGTGCATTTGAAGAGACTAGCCTTGTCAGTTTGTTATTTTTATCTTCATTGAAAGATTGGTTTGGGTGTTTATTGTGTATTTCTTTTTCGTTGGTTGCTTGTTTTTTCTTAGTTCCATCCCTGTTGTTTAGTTTATAATGAAAAACTAAAGACATTTTATTTTTTAAAATCACCCTTGTATTCGAAAAATATTAGCATTCAAGTAGTGAAAGACAACGAATAGAGAATTTGCATTGTTCACAATTGTTTGATATTGAATTTCAAAGAAGATCATACATCGTAGTTCACATTGTTCCAGAAAACTCCTCTTTCCCGCATGTAAATAGGATTCATCGAACAAAATTTGTATCATTCATTCATGTTTATGCATTGTTGGGTCAGAGTCTCACACAACATTAGTTTCATTTCTGTCTCCTTCTGAGTAACAACAGCCTTTAATAATCTTGCGCAATTTTAAAATCCAAGTAGTAACTTTTTCTAGGGCTCTTTTACACCAACACTAGCTAGGCTAGAGCTTTCGAATAGGCAGTGAGGCACACTCTCCAAAGAATGAAACACACAATAGTATCTTATGATAGGGAGTGTCAAATTCCATTTGCAGCATTTTGTCCTGGGAAGCCCTTCTCACACAAGGGTCAAACCTGAGGTCACATCGATATTGACATAGTTACTCACCCTGCTTTGTTGATATCGATGTAGAGATTGCACGTATTATGGGGGTCACTTGAATATATACCCACAATGATGAGTGGAAGCCTCTCAAGTTGATTTCAGGCTAGATACCCTGGCCTTGCGTGTGGATTGGACTGTCGACTGTTCCCCCAGAAATTATTGTTGTTGGTGGTAACCTTAGTAACCTATCTTCTTAGGGTCTTACACAAGGTGACTGTGAAGGGGTAAGTCTTCACGGTACCTAGAATCGACATTGGCCAGACTCACTCGGGCTCCTTGGAGAGTATACCCACGATTATGTGTGGGAGCTTGCACCAGGGTGTAAGTCCGTTAAGAAAGTCATCAATGTAACTTTTCCACCCTAGCCCAACCCCTTCTTGTCTCGTCATCACGACGTTGGATTTCATCACCAACTAGTGACTTCGGAATTGGAAGGTCTTGTTTTCTTGATTTTTCTTCCTAGATTTTACTAGCGCATGTTGTTTGTTTACCCAAGTTGGCCATAAAATTTATTTCGTAAGATTCTAACTCGATCACAATTGACCCTCGATGTCGTTCACGTAGAATGCAAGGCTTACCCCCAGAAGATCTAGAAGGTTCCCAACCCTTGCCTACCAACTCACCGGAGGGCTCTCCTCAACAGAGTGAAGTTCAAGACGTTGCCACTCCACAAGTGGAAATAACTAACTCTCTAGAACGGTTCTAAATTACCAATTCTCAAGAGGACTTTCGACTTCCTCCCGACTCTGGGAGACGTATTGTGCGAGTGAATTCTTCTAGAGATTTAGTTGTTCAGTCTTCTGGATCACCAATTGGACCTTTCATAGGACCTGAGGGTCAAGATCCTTTTTGGACTACTGGCATTTTTAGACGAGATATCTTTGGCTCAGGAGCAGGCGTTGATATCACTGTCGCACCTAAGCTGCCTGAAACATCTGATCCAGAAGCAGTACCTTTCACTACTGCCTATTATTTTCCTGGTACAGATGCTCCGCCAGCTGACCACATCTTGACTATCCCCCTACAAACGGTCCATCACACAATGGTCCCAGATACTATGAGTCCTCACACCGGGACTACAATGACTAGCCAAGCCCCCATTGGCACACCACTTTCGCCCAGATTCACCCCAATGCTTCCACCCGAATATCATGCGTTGAATGCTTCTATTCCCGCTCCTACACAAATCATATCCAGGACTCCTGGTGGTTCCACTCCTTCTGAGCACCATCTTTCCAATTTCATTCTGACACTTCCTCCACCCCCTTTCAGAGGACCTCTTCCATCCTCTATCGGAGGCACTAATCCTAGTGGCACCATCCCTTCTTTTACATCTAACTACCAGATTCCTGTTGGTGGAAAATTTCACCAAGGAGACCAAACTCAACCCCCTTCTGCAGGAAAAATCCCAATTGGGATGCAACCCCAGATTGGAGGGAAACCCCCACCTACCCCACCCTATGGACAAAACATACCTCCATCCTTGGCCCAGTATTGGAATTATATTATTCAACATAATCCTCACTTGACTGGGGGGAAACAACCTCAAGTTAGCTCCAACATGCCCCCTAGTACAGGCCAACCCTATCCAGGTACGTCTATATCTATTTGGGGCTTGAATGCTCAACCCCACACCCTTGTTCAAGGGTACAATCCTATGAATTACTTGCCTCCACACCAACTACCGAATCTATCCGGATCTTCGCATTATATGCAAACTACTTATGTTCCTACTAGTCTACCGATGAGACTCCCTCCCCAAAGTCACCAGTACCCACATGTGAATAGACAGTTACCCTTCTTAGCCACCCTGGACCTCCCTGATTTGTCGAGAATTTTAAATGATCTGATCCATCACTCTCGTCAATGGCCCGCCATACCGGCCAAACTACCATCTAACATTCCTAAATTCGATGGTAAACCAGGAGAGGATCCGAACAATCATGTAATGACTTTTCACCTCTGGTGCTCATCCAACTCCTTAATGGATGACTCTATTCATTTACGCCTTTTTCAATGAACCCTCACAGGTTCCGTCGCGAAGTGGTATATAGAATTACCACAAGGCTTCTTCACCGACTTCAACACCCTTGCTATGGATTTTCTCACTCACTACCAGTTACCGATCCACTACGAAATGGGAACCGAAATTTTGAGTTCTTTCAAACAAACCAAAGCCACTCATATATTTGATCACATTCATGAGTGGCAACGAATATGACGTCTCATCAAACTCAAACTTCCCGTTCATTTGCTGGCAAAGTGGTTCACGAAATCATTCGTGAATGGCATCACTCATGAAATCACCATGGGTGGAGTTGTCATAGAAGAATAGACAATCAATCGTGCCCAATACCTAGACCTTGTTTACTCATAAATGGGTACTCTTTACGACTTACTCCTTGACGCACCTCGTCCTTCTACTTCTATTACTTCAACCACTCCTGCTACTTCTCATGCAACCGATGGTGTGATTGGAACTTTCCATGCCCAACCGCATTCCGTCCAGACCTCTAGAAACAACCCCAAATTCATTTCTTCTAATGTTCAAAATGCTTCGTCTCCTACCCATCCCACCGGCAAGACTTCTGAGGTAAACTCTATTCAATCTACCCCTGCTGGCAAAAATAAATCCAAAAAAGGAAAGGGTAAGAACAAGGAGGATAAAAATAATCCGCAAACCGAGAAAACCAAAACACCACCTATTGACGATAGGGATAAGCACAAACCTCGATACCCTTGTCTTATCTGTTGTGATGATCACTACACTAAGGATTGTCCAAGATGAGCCGAGGTTACTAAGTTCCTTCAAGGACCCAAAAACCTCCCACTCTGGTCGTGTTGTTTCAACCCTTCCCTTCTCAACAACAGGCCCAATTGGTCATTCATGACCAACCTTCTTCCTCCAATACATCCTATGTCTTAATGTGTACAGGTGATTCAAAGAAGAATGACATCACACTTACCACTCGAGCCAAAGATTATTCTTCCTCCAAAGAGAAGGTTGATGTAATACCTCCTTCGTTGGTCCAACCATCTCCCATGACTCCTCCTACCAACGGTTCTCTTCATCTCAAACTACCGAGCCTAGATACAGTCCTTCTCCCTCCCCCAAAGGGTGTCGTTCGAAAATTGGCTTTCAATCCTCATGCGCGTGTCGCCCATAACTACAGTATTGTCGAAGATCTGGCCCAAACACCATCCATGATGTCAACCCTCAAAGTCCTTCAGAGTTGTCCTATACAAAGGAAGGCACTGCTGAAATCTATTGGTGGAATCGACCCTACCGATACAAATTTAATAATTTTTGACTTGGAAGATCACATTCCAAGGTTACCCCCTCAACTCGAATTCCAAATACAAGTTATCGTCTTCGACAAAAACATTTGTATAACAGTTATTGATGAGGGCTCCTCAACGTGTGTCATGTCTATTACCTTCTAGAAAGCCATCGACTCTCCTCCTTTGACTGAATCCCACAACACGCTCAAAGCCTTCAATGGCTCTAGTTTTAAGCCTTACGGTGTACTCCCTTCATTTCCTATTACGTTAGAAGGAAAAACGATCAACGTTGAAGTGGAGGTCTTTGACGCTCCTCTCAATTACAACCTTCTACTTGGTTGTAGCTGGATCAATTCCATGTGGGTAGTTGTGTCCATTTTTTTCTGTGTCGTGTGTTTCCCACATCAAGGAAAAGTAGTTACTGTAGACCAATTGGCCTTCTTTCACTTGGATGCACGTATCGACAACGTACCATTCATTGCAAAAACACCCCTGGATATAAGAACATTGGTGTGGATCTTCTTAAAGATTCCTCGTTGATGGGCACTTTCCCCATACCACCACCTAATGTTCCACATCCGTTTGTCGCCTCGATCAACATGATCTCCACCTTTGTTCACGGAACCCCTGCGTCTTACGACTCATGGATGGTACCCAACCCCGACGATCATCTTCGATATGGCGATGAAATACCTTTGAGTCCAGTCGAATCCATTTATCAAGCCATTCAATCGACAACCCCTTCTACCCCCTCTCTTGGTGGTTTATCTCCATATCCATTCTGCGTCATTTTTCCCATGGACGAGATGATTATGTCTGTTATGTCCATGGAAGACACCCCATGGGACGATGGACATCATTGTTCCATCCTCTTCCTGGAAAAATACACCATCGAGGGTTATCAAAGGATCTTGACCCCGTCGACCGTTGTCTTCATTTCTACCGTTCCCGAGCCTACACACGATCTATTCTAAGAAATGAACTTAAGTAACATCTCACCCACCCTCCCCCTCGACATATCCATCAAACCTAGAATTGTCGAAATTGTGCATATCGGAGCTTTGTGTTCCCATGACGAGGTTGTCACCTACAAGTCTCTTTTCCAAAAATTGTGTGACGTCTTCGCATGGAGCTATGAAGAAATGTCAGGTATTGATCTCAACATTGTGGTACATGAAATTAAGACATACCCGGGCGCTAAACCAATCCGACAATGACTTCACCCGGTCCACCCACGTAAAGCAGCCACTATCAAGCTTGAAGTTGAAAAACTTCTTTAGGCTGGCTTCATTTACCCGGTGGCTCTAACTGACTAGGTTTCCAATCTTGTTCCGATTAATGAGAAACAAGGCACAATCCGCGTGTGCGTTGATTATAGGGACATTAACAAAGCTTATCCTACAGACAACTTTCCTACCCCCTTCGTTGACCAAATCGTCGACGATTGTGCCAAAAGTGAAATCTTCTCTCCGATGGATGGTTTTTCCAGATATAATCAAATCGATATCATACTCGCGGACCAACACAAGACTGCTTTTATTTGTCCTTGGGGCACTTTCACCTATCAGAAACTTCTAATCGGTTTAAAAAATGCCGGTGCAACTTTTCAATGTGCTATGTCTTACACCTTTCATGACAGAAAGCACATTGTGCATCCATATCTCGATGAATTACCCACTCATTCCATGTGCCATGTAGATCATCCAATACACCTCCGCTCCATTTTTCTTCGATGTCAGTTTTATCATATATGCTTGAATCCCCACAAATGTGTTTTCTACATAGAATCCGACCGACTTTTGGGCTTTATTGTTTCATGTCAAGGGATCAGGGTGGATCCGTTGAAGGTCGAGGCGATTCTCAATCTCCCTCCTCCTTCCTCACTTCGCCAATTACAAAGTTTACAAGGGAAGGCAAAATTTCTTCGTCGTTTCATCTCAAACTATGCTAAGCTAACTCTTGGATTTATGCGACTACTCAAGAAAGGTTTTGAGTGCGTATGAGATACCACTACCAACAAAGCTTTTGAAGCTTTGAAATTGTCTTTGAAATGTACCCCCCTACTCTTCCCACCTGATTAAAATCGGTATTATTTCCTTTACCTCGTAGCCTCGGACTATACCATATCTATGGTTCTCGTCCAGGAGGAGGATTCTCATGACGATCATGTCATCTATTACTTGATTCGAAGCCTCACAACTACCGAAACCAAGTATTTACATGTTGAAAAACTGGCCTTGGTAATCGTCCAAGTTGTTCAACGTTTCCAACATTATATCCTTTTACGCAAAACTATGGTGATTTCTAACTGCAACCCTATGCAACACATTCTTACACGTTAATTGCTAGGGGGAAAATACTCCAAGTGGATCGTAATACTCCAGGAGTTTGACTTAGAATTCGAATGCGCTAAGTCCAAGAAATCCTTGGTGTTTTCCGAATTGATATGCGACCTTCCCTGCTCTGAGACAGAAAATGTAGCAAAAGATTCATTACCCGATGAATCACTTTTCCTGATCAGTTCCTATGACCTTTGGTACAGAGATATCATCATATATCTCCAGACCCAGACTTTCTGGCCCAATTTGTCTAACACAGACCGCCGTCAAATACGCTACCAAGCCCGTTAGTATATTATCCTCGGTGATACTCTTTATCGTCGTGGGATTGACACTGTTTTTCGATGCTGCCTCACGTTTGACGAAGCCGAGAAAGCCCCGAATGACTGCCATTCTGGAGCCTGTGGTGGTCACATGTCTGGGTATGCTACTTCCCAGAAGATCCTACGGTCAAGGTATTTTTGGCCTTCTTTATTCAACGATTATATAATTGCTGTCCAAAAATTCCATGCTTACCAAACCTACAACAATAAAATACGGTCACACCCTGCTCCTCTACACCCTGTTGTCTCCATTGGTCCTTTTGCAAAATGGGGTATCTATTTCATGACATGTCACCCTCACTTGGCCGGAGGGCATGGATACATTATTGTAGCCGTAGATTATTTTACAAAATGGGCCGAGGCGATACCAACATTCGACAATACCAGAAAGATTTCATCATTATTCATATTCAATCACATCATTGCTCATTTTGGTGTTCCTTAGGCTATCATTACTGATCATGGTAGCCACTTTAGAAACTTCATGATGTCTGAACTCACTGAAAAATTGGGTCTTCACCATGAAAACTCAACACTCTATTACCCACAAGACAACGGCCAAGTTGAAGCAATAAACAAGGTCCTCATTACCATGCTTCGACGAATTATAGGGATTCACAAAATGAGTTGACACACGATGTTGTTTCCATCATTGTGGGCTTACCGGACATCCGTTAAGTCTGCTACCGGGTTTACACCATTCCAGTTAGTCTATGGTTTAGAAGCCATCTTGCTGATTGAATGTGAGATACCCTCCTTAAAACTAGCCATCGAACTTCTCTCGAACACTTTTGCCGAAGAAGAACGTCTGTTGTATCTTATGCAATTATATGAAACCCGTCGCGATGCCACCCTGGTTATAGAAGCCTAGAATAAACGTGTCAAATCCCAATACGACAAACATGTCAGGCCACGCGTTTTCTCCAAAAGTGATGTGGTTCTTCTTTACAAACAAGATCGGGATATGCTAGGAGCCAGAAAATTTGAAGCTATGTGGTGAGGTCCTTATATCGTTAGACGAGTTTTGGAGAAAGGAGCTTACAAGTTGGTAGACTACAACGATATCCCTTTAAGTGATCCCAGAAATGGGTTGTACTTAAAGAAGTACTATGCCTAAGATCACCTGTGCATGAGTGCTTGTATTTTATTGTATCATATTTTTTGTGTGTTACTTTAGTATGCTTTTTTTTAGTTATTTGGTATCTGCCTCCAACCGTTTATCTTACGTTGTGCTTGGTTTCCAGATGTCGGATTCTTCGCTACCCCACATGGGCTTCGCCGACAGCACTAGTCGTAGTACTCAGAATCTTAATTCTGTTGCATGGGCAATTTATGCACCTACAAACGAACTTATCAGTCTGTGAGGTGTGTGCCTTGGTCGTGCAACCAATAATATTGTGGAATATAGCACCGTCATTGAATTGTTGATTGATGTTATTTCTCTTAGTATCCTCCACCTGGTTATATGACTCGATTCGCAGCTACTAGTACTACAACTAAGTAATGTCTATGTTATTCGAAGTCCTACTTTATTACGGGTATATTTACGAATACGCCTCTTTGAACGTTATTTTGATTATATTGAGTATCAACACATTCCTAGATGTCTAAATGCATTGACTGATTCTTTAGCTAACTATGTGTTCGACAGACATTTGAGACATTTATAAATCAATCACACATTACATGTATAACACAACACAAGATAAGCCGATAGAAGCCGTATATATGTATATAATGATCAAAATTTTTTACAAAAAGTTTATGTCCAAGGACCAAAATCTCAAAAATACGAAGCCCATAGCTTCTACAAAATAGCGTCATGGATGACGCTCATGATAACACCCAACTTCTTGGGCCACCCTACGAAGCAGTCGACTGAGGGACTCAGACAAACCCATAGTATGGCGCTGATAATGTCTTAGAATCTCCCCAATAGAAATATCCGGGACGTCTGTGGTCAACCCCTCTAAGTTCTGCTCCACTGGCTCATAGTCTTTAACATCCCATCTCGCCATCGGAGCCACTTCTCCTCGTCGTTGAATAGGAGACGTTCCTGGAGGTCGATATGGCCCCACATCTGTGTAATCAAAAATAATTTTTTTCATTAGTTCTTGGATAAACACAAAAACATTTAAAAAGAACAAAATGTGTACTTCTTACCTAGGTCACCCCACTGAGCATCCTTAGGCAGGGCCAAATCTGGATCCCCTCAGAAATCCAAACCAACGTATGCATAGTCATCAATCATCATCATCTGGGGCCACAACCAGTCGAAAAATGAATCATTATACTTGATGATAGGCCCTACTGCATGTCAAGCCATGAGGTTGCACCACCTCAGCATCCTCGGATCCTGTGGGGCTGGTAAACCCCAATCAACCTATAATCGCAGCAGTGGGACCCTCTCGAGGAAGAAGGACACCAAAAGTGATCCGTACCCAAACTACTTATGCACTTCCTCAATTGCCTCTTCATACTGCGGAGAACTGCATCCGACCAGTTGAAGACCTGAGGCTCTGTGCACTCTATGGCGTATTGGAAGTAGCTCTAGAAAGCCATGTGTGGAGCCGTGCTCCCATCCATATGTGCAATAGTAAACAAAATGGTGCGTAGGGTCAAGTCTTGGACCCCCCAAATAGCAACCTTACCCTTACTTCTCTCTGCCTCGGGAACACAGTACTGGCGACAATACTCACTCATAGGGAGGCCACCACCTCTGCCACCGGTCAAAGTAGCATGGTATCTGCGCTGTGACAACCCCATTAGAAAATAGATATCCTCAATATCTAAGGTCAGCGTGTGGACTCCCATGTGAAATTATTGTTGGTCCACGTCCCACATATGGACCAGGTATTCCAACAACCTAATTTGGGCTCTCATGCTCGGAATCCTGAAGAATTTCAAGAGCTGACAGTCCCAGAGAAAAGCGATTGTACCCAGGTCATTCCTGGCAATGGAATCATCTTCCTTATGTTCTCTTTCTCACCACTCCAACATTTTGATGGTCAAAAACCCACACAAGAGCCATGAGAGAAGAGTCAACAACTTGTTTCAAACTTTTTCATAATTTTTATTGAGTAAAACTTAACTTTAAAATCCATGCTTCGACCCTCGCAGGTGAGCCTTTTGCACAGTGCGAGATTCTTGCAGGTGCCCTAAAGGCCACCTACGAGAATCTTAGATTCTCACAGGTCCCGCAAGGCCCACCTGCGAAAACGCTTGAGTGCATGGTCCGACCCTAAAATGGACTTAAAACCCAAGAAATAGCCAATAAAAACTAAAAATGAATGATGGAAAAGTTGAAGGATCAAGAGCTTACCTCGTTGGTGGAAACGATGTTGGCATGTTTTCAGGTAGATGTGCTTGTCATTGATGGAAAGATCAGAGTATGCAACCATGGAAAACAGGCAGGCAAGGAAGATCAACAACACAGGGATAATTGCATGGAAAGATTAGAAGCGTAAACTCCATTTTGGAGTTTCGGATACCGGGCATTGGAGGAGTCAAGGAAGCAACTCACGACAAGAATGTCGAAATGGTGAAATGCGAAATGCCATAATACGTTGATCCGACTCCATTTCGTAGTTTCAGATACTGGGAGATTGATAAGTCAAGAGTTGAGACGCTTCAACAAAGGAGTCCCGGAGTTGCGAAATCCGGAATCCCCAAATCCCGAAAGAGGCACATCAACAAGAGTTTTATAGACCAGGAAATAACTCCATTTCGGAGTCCCAGATACCGGGATTTGAAGTGTCGAAACATTTCACCACAAGAGTGCCGAAATGCCGAAACAGAGAAATACGAAACGTCGAAATCCTGAAAGAACAAGACAGTTCTGGATATCGGGAGTTGAAGTGTCAAAACACTTCACCACAGGAGTCCCGGTATCGTGAAATGCGAAACACCGAAATCCCAAAAGTAGGAGACAGTTCCGGATACTGGGAATTGAAGTGTCAAAACACTTCACCACAGGAGTCCCAGAATCGCGAAATGTGAAACACTGAAATCTCGAAAGAAGGAGACAGTTTCGGATACCGGGAGATGGAGGATTCAAGTGTCGAGACTCCTCATCACAGGAGTCCCAAAGTTGCAAAGTGAAAAAAGATGAAAAGCCGATCTCACTTCATTTCAGAGTTTCATAGACCGGTACTTGGAAGTGTCGAGAACATTCACATCAAGAATGCCAAAATCGCGATATGCAAAATCGCGAAGTGATCTGAGCCAATAGATCCAGGAGGAGAATATGGCAGACCACGTCAGAAAGGAAAGGTGGAAGACTATGACATGTGGCACGATCAGACAACGAAAAGTGTTGAGTTGATTAGGAATTTGAGGCCACTGGAAATCACAATTCTTAGTGACACATGACAGCCACTCCGGTCACAACACGTCATTGAGTGACGCAAGACTGACCTCAGTCTGGGAGTTTTTGCTTCAAGAGTTTTAACTCCATCACTCCCCCAAAGTTCCGAAGGCTGAAATCCTGGGGCAGAGGATAGTCGTCCGAACACCACGGATCGAGGACCGTTGATTTGGAGATCGAAGTGCTTGTGTGATTGGAGAGGGGTCATATTTCGGTGGTCACATCGTCAAAGAACTGTAGAAGAGAACTCGAAGTGGCAAGCTCCATTTCGGAGTTTTGGGGATTGGGACATGGAGAGTAACGAAATCTTCACCACGGGGATCCCGAAATGTCGAAGTGAAAAATGGAAAAATGAATGCAAGATTCAATGAAGTCAATTCAACGGTGTAGATGAATTTGAAAAAGATCGGAGGGCTTTTGTTTCACTTCAGAGTGTAACTGCTAGAAAAAAAATATGGTTTCTACCAAAGGATGAGCTCATCTATGACAGAGAAGATGAAGATTCTCAACTTCCAAATAAGCTGAGGAATCTCGAGATAACACCCAGTGATGATGGATGCGTGGGAAAACCGACAGATAAGCTGAAGAGTTACTATGATGATCAGGCAGAGCACTCAGAATGAGAAGGAGATGCAGAACAAAGAGAGACAATGTGGCACACAGGAGATGAGATAGCTGTGGAAGAGTGAAGTGGAGAAAACACCCCGATGTGGAGGACATTGGGAGGTAGAGGATGCAAGAGCAAGAAGTATATTGCATGCAGAAGGTGCACAGAGAGTATAAGGATGCTAAACAAAGAAGAAATGGGGGTTGTTGTTGAGTGTGATTGAGGTGTGAAGAAGGAGGCAGAGCGCAACAACAGAAATGCACAGAAGGGGAATGGTGCATTGAAGGGACATGGCGCAGAGAGAATAAAAGGCAAAAGAACAGAAAGTGCAAGGAGTGTGAAGAAGACACTGATGCAGATATAGTAGCGCAGTGTAGCAGAATAGTGATGAGACTGGTAAGCCATTGAAGAACTTTATATCGTTGTAATAAGTCTTAATAGAAAAAATTTAGATTTCAGGGTGGTAGGGAGGTGCTAGGGAGGACTGTTGTCCTCAGAGGTTCAAATGGGTGCTTGAATAAATGGAGTTGTAACTTCCATCTGGTTGCATCCAGAGAAACGAGGGTGGCAGGGTGGTGAAAGGGAGAACTATTGTTCTCTGTTATACAGGTTGGTGCCTGTGTGACTGAAAGTTGGTGCTAGAACACTTAGGGAGTTGGTGCTTCTTTCTAGTGGGTGCTAGTGAAACTAGGGAGTTGGTGCTTCCTTCTAGTTGGTGGTAGAGAATCCAGAGAGTTGGTGCTCTCAAAAAGTATCAGCTTGCAAAATAGAGGTTGTAGCCTCATTATGAGTTGGTGCTCATATGTATGATCATGTAAAGAATGTACAGATTATTTATCATATAAAGAAGAATAGGTTTTTGCCCTTTATGGGTTTCCTTAGGAAATATCTATCTTTGTGTATCTCATTTGTGTGAATGATGTTGAATGGTATATTGCTTACTTCCCTTCATTATTGTGATTGTCATTGAGTGATCTGGAAAGAGTTTAAAAT
>JZKD02S1126824.1:74914-92836 GCA_000966675.3 Picea glauca | reverse complement strand
TTTACCCATATTTATTCACTTTTTACTATTTTTTATTGATTTTTTATATCATTTTTATTGTTTTTCTTATAAAACCTAACGCCCTAATAGCCTTGTGAGTATGGTTTTCCGCAGATATGGCAACTTCGAAGTCTAAACGAGGGGGTACGGGTGTTTTTTCTTTTTGTCACATGTACAACTACTTGTTTAGGGTTTTTGTAGAAAAAATATCGAGCTTAGTCTTCGTTCGTTCTCGTGCTCGAAAATATATGAGAACGTAACCGAGTATATTTTTTCTTGTCTTTTCGTACTCGTCATGGTAACACGAAAATGATGAACCTAAGGGAGTATCCTTTAAGCTCTTTTCACACTCCATAAAGACAAAAATATTGCTGAGTGATCTTGTTCTCCTCACACTCATTAAAGTATTTGAAGAAAACATTCGACAAGCGATATTTTATCACTTTTTCGGTCTCGTCGAACTCTTTTACGAAAAAGGAACTGGGAGAGTTCTCTTTAAGTGTTTTTCAGACTCTCAAAAGATGAAAAACCCCCGAGATTTATTTCTTTGGACTCATAAAAGAAACATCGAAAGGCCCATATGGGACCGAACCACTCCTTCCTAGGGTTCGTTAAATATACTCTGAGGGACTCGTCCGAAGGATGAGATTACATCGACAAGCATATGTTATCCTCCTCAAACTTGTGTAAAAATAAAGAGGTACTCGCTATAAATGGTGGGGGAAATTTTGGGAAAGGGATGTGTTTTTGTATTCATATTAATGGCAGTAAGCGTCACTCTTGAACATGACACCCCCTATTCATCATTTGAATCTGGGTTGGGAAATCCACTTGTCTCTCGTTCGACTTACTACAAGGTCATATCTTGGGTCATCTTTGAGTCAGTGTTGTCAAGTCCTTGGTCATGTCATTCATATGTTCAAGAGAAGTTCAAACGAGCCCTCTATTGAGTCAGCCATCTTCATTTGTCCATTCTTACCATGTCAGCCTTCTCTGTGTTCGTTTCAACCCTTGTTCAAACTTTGATTCACCCTCAAAATCTGTTACTTATTTCGTTTCATTGATGGGGGATACATCAAGGCCCTCCTATGATGAGTCTTGTTCCGTCGACTCCAACTCATTATCCGGAAATGAGACTTAGAAATCATTTAGTACCTTGGAACCTGCATGCCTTAATGGCAGGTCTCTTCGATTTCGACGGGAATTTCACATCATTGATCCATGATCAAGAGATTTCGTCGAGTGCTTGACTTCAACTCATGCATTCACATTTTTTCAGATTGTACTTTGGTACCTTGGGAGTCATTGACATCACTGGTGATTTCCATCGCACTTGTTAACGGTTTTCATCAATGACCGGTAATCAAGTGGTTTCTACCATGTTCGACTTCAACACATGTAATCACATGGATAGATTCGTACTTTCAGGTGATGGGATTGAAGACCCTAGGTATCATCTTTTTTATCTAAGCTGCGATGGAGCATGTATGATTTGTATCGGCACATAGATCCACTTTGTATGTCTCCTGGCTATGTCATTATTCAAGTCTTCTCACATAGATCCACAGTGTATTCCTGGTGGCTATGTAGCATTTTGATGACATGGATTCACAGTGTATGATTGGTGGCCATGAAGTACGTTTATGATTCCATTCATTTGTGATCTGAGTATGGGAATGTCTACCTCAGAACTGGTATTATATTCTGCAGATGCTTGGTTGTTTACAGGTTTCTGATTAGGTGCGCTCCTTGTTTCTGAAACACAAACGCGGTTTACAAAGTATTTCGGCTATCACAGATTCCAGCCTCATAATTTGGGGGGCATTCTGTTACACATGATTTTGGTCACTGTGGTGATGTCTCTGCAAGTGATGTATTCAGGCTCCCACAAGGACTTTTTGCCTGAGAAAAGTGACTGTTGTCTTCTTCCGAAAAACACATTTTTAACATGAGTTCGCAGGCTGCCTATATTACAGGGTGCAAAAATCCCCCATTCTTGCAGGCAACCCACACTTGGGGTGCGAACTATTTGCAGTCTGCTCTATAGATAGGGTGCGAACTTGTTTTTTGGCTTGAAAAGGAGAAGAGGTCATGAAGGTTCTAGAAGGGGATCTTATAGAAAATAAGTTGACATTCGCATGGTTATCCTACTGACTTCTCAGATTTAGTGGGATCATCCTCATCCATATAACCATCTCTCCTTCTCCTATATATTGAAAGGATTCTCATGGAAAAGGTTAAGCAAGATTGAATGGAGAATTGGTGAAAGGATTGTGTCAAGAACCCTACTTGGATAGAAGCTTGGAGACTCTTTTTGGTCTGTCAAGTTGCATCAGACCTTCTTCATGCAAAGATAGAGCAAGTGTATTTCCTTGTATGTATTTCCTTTGTTTCTAATTTCATTTACATTGTCTTCTGTTTAAATTGGATAGTTTAAAGGCCCATAATTCATCTTGTGATTCTCTTGGCTTAAGCAATTTAAACCCTAAACCCTGTTGATTCCTTTGAAAGTGATTTTTCTTTGTTGTTGAGGGAAAGAAAATCTAATTCATTATATGATATGATGAATGATGTAATAGAATTTGAAGTAAATCTAATGCTTTCAGGAAAGATCAAATCTAACTCTGACAGGGACGTGAACATGGTTCAAGATAAGGCACAAACTCCAACCTCACAAACATTAGAAGAAAGGTTTGAAACAATGATGAAAACTACAGAGAAAATGATGGCAAGAATGTCTATAGATAATAAGCCTAACACTAGAGAGCAGGCTGATATTCCACCTAGAAATCAGAGAAGACCAACAATCCCACAAATCAGGCAAAGAGATCAGAGGAACCAGGGGGATCAACAAATAAGACCTCCTTTCCAAAATAATTATGTAAATGGGAATAATGATGAAAATTTTGAATACAACATGCATTGTTGTGATGGTGATGAAACAAAGGTATTTTTGACTAAAGAAGAACATGACTAGTTCATGGATGCTAATGAAATATTCATGTAGGAAAATGATGAGAGGTTGTCAGTAGAAAGAGAATATTACCAAACAAGGCTACAAAATGCCATCATGCAATTCCAGAAATAGTATAATGTTAGAAACAAAAAGGTGCCTGAAAATCCTCCAAAGAAAATCCTACCAAAGAAACTCAGAATAGCATCCCTTCTTCAAGTCAACCTAAAAGAGACTCTGTTGAAAAAGATGTTGTGGACAAAGGAAACCATAAGGAAGAACCCCAAAAGAAAGTACCTGAAACAAGGAAGGAGACGGTCCTCAAAGAGGTAGATAAAACCTCATCCTCTTTTAATTTTGAAAGTGAGATGGCCAAGATTAAAATCTCTATACCATTCAACGAGTTGATAAAGAATAGTGAGTATAGAAATCAGATCATCAAAATTCTCAAGGTGGAATAGACTTCTGACATTTTGAACGTACAAGATGATCATCCTGCCATTTTATTTGGCCCACATGTAGAGGAAAATAATGATGCTGAAGAGGTCCCCCCTTTCTATGTCATCCTGAAGATCCATGATATGACTCTACACAATGCCATGTTGGATTCCGTAGCATCCCATAACCTGATGCCCATGGTGGTCATGGACCAATTAGGCATGGAAATCACAAGGCCTTACAAAGATATTTTCTCTTTCGATTCCAGGAAGGTGAAGTGCCTAGGCCTAATCAAAGATATGATAGCATCTTTGTCCAAAATTCCAGCAAATAATATGGTCATGGATATGATGGTTGCTAATATCCCTCCCAAGTTTGGCATGTTGTTGTTTAGGTCATGGGATTCAAAGTTAAAAGGAACCCTACAAATGGATATGTCATACGCCACTATCTCTGTCTTTGGTCAAGATAGGAGATTGTACAGGGAGGTTCTGCTCAAATACATGGTCAGTAACAAAGCCCAGCTGAATAACCATCCCATCTACTCTGTGGAGACTGAGTTGGTTTATTCCATTTTCTTCAATGATTTTTGTTTTGAAGAGAAAGGGCCAGAGATTGATATGGTTGTCAAAGAAAAATCTGATCAATAGATTGAGAAAATTTCATAACAATAGGACAGTGGAGAAAATGAGATGTGGAGCATGATATTCGATGGAGCTGTCAACAGAGAAGGAGAAGGAGCTGTTGTGTGGATTAACCCCCCCAGGTTGGCCACCAAGATGTGTTGTTATAAAATTTCTTTTGATTGTACAAACACCATGGATGAATATGAGGCATTCGTGTTAGGATTGAAGGCTTTGAAAGAAATGGGTGTTAGGAGGATAACTGTCCATGGAGATTATGATTTGATCATAAATCAGGTGAAAGGAATATATCACACAAAGCACCCCATATTAAGAGCATATAGGAATACAGTGTTGGACCTTCTTGAAGAATTTTCAGAATATAGCCTCTTAGTGATTCCAAAGGGTCTAAACTAGATTGTTGATGCTCTTTCTACTTTAGCTTCAGCTTTCAAAATTCTGATATTTCCTAACATGGGATATGAAATTGAGATCAAGCACATACCAATAATACCTAATAATATTAAGTACTGGCAGGTTTTTGAAGATGATAAACAAATATAAAGTTTTCTCAAAATGGAATATGAATTTGAAAATTTGAATATTGATGAAGAATATTACGATGAAGAGGTAGATGCAGCTGTGCTCACAAAAGATGGTTACTTCGAAAAGTAGATTGCTGGTAGAGTTATAGTGTAGCTGAAGAGTAACATCATTCCCAAAGGCGTGGTCCCATTGGAGAAACTCTTTGATAACAATGATGTGGGTAACATTCCAAAAATCACTGTAAATGAGGGAGATGTTAATGATTTCAACATTGGGACTATAGAATATCCCAAGATCATTAATCTATCCAAAACACTCAGCCCAGAGGTAAAGCAAAGATATATCAATTTAATGAAAGCATTCCCTGATGTTTTTTCCTGGAGCTATGAATATATGAAAGTTTATGATACTAAGGTGATTTAGCATGTGATTCCAATTAAATAAGATCATAAACCTTTCAAACAAAAATTAAGAAGAATCAATCCTTTGTTGTTGCCCTTTATCGAGAAGGAAATAAAGAAGTTGTTTGAAGCCAATATCATAGTGTCTCTAAGGTTTTCTAAATGGGTGGCGAATCTGCTTTCTGTCGTAAAGAAGAGTGGAGAAATCAGGTTATGTGTGGACTTCAGAAATATGAACAGGGTTTCTCTCAAGGACAACTACCCACTGCCTAAGATGGATCGCATTCTACAGAAAGTGGTAGGTTCTCAGAAGATGTCAATGTTGGATGGTTTCTCTGGGTACAATCAAATCATGGTGCACCCTGATGATCAAGAAAAGACAACATTCATAACACCATGGGGTACTTTCATGTATGCCAAGATGCCTTTTGGGTTCATGAATGCAGGGGAAACATTTCAAAGAGCTATGGACATAAATTTTGCTTATGAGAAAAACAAATTCATTGTTATTTACTTAGATGATATCACTGTGTATTCAGTTTCAAATGAAGAACATCTCAAGCATCTAAGAAGAGATTTTCAGAAGTGTAGAAAGTTAGGCATTTCATTGAACCCCAAGAAGTCAAATTTTGGCATGGAAGCTGCTTGGTCACATTATTTCAAAAGAGGGGATAAAAATAGATCCCAACAGAGTTAAGGGAATATTAAAAATTGGCATACCCAGAAGCAAAAAGAAGGGCAATCTTTCCTAGGGAAAGTGAATTTTCTGAGAAGATTTATCCCTAACCTGGCTGAAATCATAAAGTACATCACTAACATGCTCAAGATAGAAATGAGATAAAGTGGACCCTTGAAGCCAGAAACTCCTTTGAAGACATTAAAGTGGCATTGACCAAGGCCCCAGTACTGACCAGTCCTAATTTTGAAAAAGAGTTTATATTGTTCTCTTTTTCCTCAGAGCACACCATTGTTGGTATTTTACTAGAGAAGGATGAGCAGAATTTTGAGAATCCTATAGCATACTATAGCAGGACATTGAGGGATTCGCCCTTAAAGTATGATATCACTGGTCAAGGCCTTAAAGGAGTTCAGAGTTTATATCTTGAATTCTCATACTATTGCCTATGTGACTAATAGTTCCGTGAAAGACATTTTAAATCAAACTAATCCTGAGGGAAAAAGGGGCAAGTGGATAGTTGTGTTGTTGGAATATGACCTTGAGATCAAACCTACAAATTTTATCAAGGGGAAGGTACTTGCAAAGATGATGGCACAGACAAATTGTGATCTCTTGGAAATAAATTTTGTTGTTGACTTGTCAGCAGATTTAGAGAAAGAAAGTCCCCCTCAATTATCCCAAAGAGTCCTTGACTCCCCATGGTATGCTGAAATTATTTATATGTTGAGAAATTTGCAGGCTCCCCCTGAACTGAATAAAACCAAGGCTAGATTCTTAAAGATAAAAGAAGCAAAGTTTTGTGTTGTAAATCAATCCCTATATTGGAAGGATCCAAGATGAATATTGTTGAGTTGTTTGTTGGAGGAATAAGTAGAGAAGACCATCAAGGAATTCAATAAAGGTGACTATGGAGGACACCATTATTGGAAAAATACTATGCACAAGATATTGAGGGTTGGGTTCTATTGGCCCAACATTTTTTCTAATGTCTACAAAGAGGTTTCAAGCTGTCATGAATGTCAAATTTTTGATGGGAAGAGAAAATTGCAGCCATTTTCCTTGAAGCCCATCTCTGTTGAAGCACCTTTTAGACAATGGGGTCTTGATTTCATAGGAGAAATTCATCCATAGTCCTCAACTCAACACAAGTGGATTCTGACAGCAACAGATTACTTCACCAAGTGGATTGAGACAATTCCCACCATGTAGGCCACATATGTTGTTATCGTTCAGTTTTTGGAGAACAATATTTTGTCCAGGTTTGGGTGTCCAATCAAAATCATTATAGAAAATGCAACAACATTTAAGTCCAAAAATATGGAAAAATTTTGCAGTGAATACAAGATAGCTCTTTTCCACTCCACATCTTATTACCCTCAAGGTAATGGGTTGGTTGAGTCATCCAATAAGAGCTTGACCATAATTATCAAAAAGATGTTGCTAGATAACAAAAAATCTTGGAACAAAAATCTCATCCATGCATTATGGGATGGAAGGATCACTCCAAAAACATCTATTGCCACTTCACCCTTCCAGATTGTTTATGGCATAGAGGCAATTCTTCCCACTACATTAGGATTGCTAGTGATGAAGTTGTTATAGGAATAGGATGTTGACAGACATACCAAGGAAGATAATTTCAAAGTGGGAGACTTGGTGTTGAGATGGGATTCCAGAAATGAAGACAGAGGAAAGCATGGGAAATTTGATAATCTATGGCTGGTACCTTTCAGAATTGCGACATACCATGGAAATAATTCCTATATGATACATGAAAGTAATGAATATATAGTTGGAGGAGGACCTGTGAATGGCAGGTTTCTCAAAAATAATATTGCTTAAAGGAACTATCACCCTTTCCATTCATTGTTTATAACCATCTTGTTTTTCAGTTCAAGTAGCTGGAATTAAATCAACAAAAGTTGAATCCTGAAGCGAAGGCCCTAAGCTATGTTGAGTAGATTTTGAGTTTTTTGATAAGATGTTGGTAGATTCAGTTGCAGGAGTACATTAAAATCCAATGGGTAGGAACTCGGTCTATTGTTCTTTGCTACCTCGCTGAGAGGATAGAATCCCCAGTTGGAGCCCATGTTATCACCATAATAATTTCTATGCGAAATCGAGTTTTCAAGACTTAGAAAGGTGCTAAACCATTGTGAAGGCATGACAAACTAGAGGACAGGGCCAAGTCTGGTGGGAGGAGCCTATATCTGGTAGGTGCTAAGTTGATGGGACACAATAGGATGCAGATCAAAATCGCGCCAGATCAACGACTGGGAATCGTTTCGGGGGGAGGAGTTGTGCGAAAGATAATTCCCAAAAGCGGTCTGAAAAGGAAACCACAGTTTTGGGTCGGGAACACGTGGCACCACTGGGTGAATTTCGGGGCGAGAAGTGGGTTGCCCCAAACCACTTCCTCGCACCCCATAAATTATGAAAGTGTATAAAAGGAGGCACTTGTCATTTATTTTATCACTTTACAAATACTGGAACGTTGAAAGTTTGCGTGACCACTCCATTCAAACTGAAGCTCAACAGTGCACCAAGCTCACACCATTTCTGCTCCTTTACACATATTTTTCATCGCCACCATGGAACCTATCATAATGTCAGTGGCAGAGAAAAACCCCATGTCTAACAAAGAAGCCCTAATTGACCAATATTCAGATGTGTTCGACACTAAAATCACCATTTCTCCCTTGTCTTTGTCTAGAGATAATCTGTCTGATAGTGTAGGGAAACATATACCCTTCCTTGAAGAAGTCCAGGCTATCGTATTCCCTTACGTTGTCAAGGCTGTGTTCCCTTTTCCTGAGTTCTTAGGTTGGTGCATAGTGCAGTATTCACAGGAAGAGAAATTCGTCGTCAATAAACAGGGGTCTGAGGTCCTATGTAGGGTAGAGATTTTGTCAAATTGAGGTGCCCTCAGCATACCATATTCTCTCTCTATAGCGTATGAAATGTTCGAGGAAGAATCTAATTAGGGTTTACAGGGAGTTCCCATCAGAAGTCAAAGATCTATTTTTACATACAATTGTCAAACTAGAGAATCTTTCAGAAGATCTATCTTTTCCAATGAGTGTGAGTATCATGGTTATTGAAGTCCAATGGGTTTGTTCTCTGCTTAGTCAAATTTTAGGTCAAGATAATGATAAGAATGTGGTTGAGGTCATGTTGGGTTTCCTATTGGATTTCTTCCAGTCAGACTCTAGTTTGTTGATCAGTATCAGTTTTGATAAATTCATAGTTGATAATATCCACAAACAACTAGTAAATTTTCGATCACTAAGAAATTTCAGATATTACACATACTTGCTAAAGATTTTCCTGGAAACAAATAAGAGAGAGTTTCCTAAAGTGAAATTCATATCAAATGAATGTAAGAGAATCAAAATGTTCATTTTCATCAACAAAGTCATGTCCATGGTTTACAACCTGATTTGCAACACCAACCTACCAAGAGTCCTAGATGACATGAAGAGCTATTTATAGCCAAATCCAGAAAACAAGGTTGGGGATTGGGTATTGTTCATGCATTCAACAATGGTATGGGTTTATGGATTTCATGAATCCCCCTACCTTCTGCCTATTTTTATGACACCCACAGTCTTTTCCCTTGAATTCATCAAACAAAGAATCATATTAGAGACAAAGCATTTCCTAAAAATGCACAAAGCCTCCAACCTCTAATTCCCTTGCCTCAGATCCAGAAAAAGCTCAAGGAGTTTGGATTTGCATAGCTACAGGGAAGAAGATATGATCCACATCAGATCATATCCAAGACAAGACTGATAAACAAACATTCCCCTTATGAGCATGAACATGTTGAGGGTTTTGACAAATTTTCAAATCTAGAAGTCTGTGTTAATATGGAAACAATTCTAGAACCAACTCAAACACAACAAGTGGAGGCAACCTTGCAACAACCTCAAACATGGAAAAATCATAAGAAGTTGATAGTTAAAGTCCCTAAAGTAGGTTTTTACAACAAGAGAAATAGTTTAGAGGCCCTGGGCACTAGTGACCAATAGAATACCCCTAAGAAGATGAATATCACACAATCCTCACAGATAGTGGATCTAGAGGAGGAAGAGCCTAAAGAACAAATGAATATGGATATGGTGGAGAGTGGCACCAACACTGTAGATATTGAGAAAGGAATCAAGATCCAAACTGAAGGCAGCTCAAAAACTTCCAACAACAAAAAACACATCTTTGATAAGACATCTGAATGAACTTATCAATCTAAAGAAGACTTGGAAAAACAATATGCTGAGAAAGGAAACTTGGCTATGGGTGAAATGAGGGAGTTAGTCCTTGAAGCTAAAAATATTTCCCAGCACAAATCTTCCCTGTTCACAGTAAGAGATATAGAGAAGAGAACATTTAATGTAACAGTTGCAAATGAAGAAAATTTTTCTAAGATCAAGATAAAGTATGACAATATCAGTGCTCCAGACAAAGTAAAATTCCACAGGAATACCAATGAATGCTATATTCAAATTAATTGGGTCTAATCTTGAAGAATTCAAAGCTGTTAACTTATGCAATGAATTTGGAAGGGCAGTTGAGGCAAGAAAAGGCATCCAACAGAGCTTGGAAAAATCAGGTTAAGAGGTTAGAATTTGAAGGCCCTCAGAGAGTGAAATCCTCATTGGATGAAAAGAACAAGTTGATTCAAAGCTTGAAGAAGAAACCAAAAATGTCTTCCACAGAGCATCCACAAACAACAAAATTGGTTGCTCTAGAATAGGAAAAAGAAGCATTTCGACAAGAGGCATTGAACTACCAGGCTAGGGTATTACAGCTAGAACAAGAAAAGGTAAATTGGACACAAGGACAAACAAAATTACTGAACATAGTTGTGGTTGTACCTCCTACTGTAGAAGTTGGTCCAAGAACTGAAGGACTTGTCCAAGCTATGTCACACGTTAGCCTGAAGGCGGAAGAAATCAAGGGGTTAAAGGGAGACATAGAGAAATTGAAACATGAAATGAAAACAAAAGATGAAAGGATGGCTCAATTTTGAAAGGAGAATCAAGATTTGCAGGAGAGGATAGACAAGTTGAAAATAATATTGAGAGGAAAAGGACTATTGCAGGGATCTAAACACATCATCTGGGATTATATTGTTGTTGAAGCTACCAAGTTCAGAGTGTACTTAAACTTCATCAATGATAAGGACAACGTGGACATCACAACTAGAAGCAGGTGCACTATTGTAAATGAGACCTTAGCAAAGTAGCCATCAGAGTGGGCCCAAAATTCCATAAACCTACTAAATTATATCCATACTATAGAACTTCAGACCATTGGGGTCAAATATAGAACTACATTGATCATCTGGGCCAGGAGGGTTATTGCCAAGGATAACCTGCTAAAATCTATCAAACTAAGGCCAGACAGATGGAGAAAAGTGTACAGGAATTCAAGGATCTGTTTGAAGAATTGTTCATTAAGGGCCTCCCAACATTTTGGGATGGCAAAGGAAAATTATATGATCAGGAGGAATACAACTCTCGCCTCACTCAGTGCAGAATGGATCACTCTAAGTTAGAAAACCTAGAAGAAAACTTGAAAGGAGCAAACCTAGTTGATCATTTGAGTACAGATTTTGAGGTTTTGAATCAGTTCAAAACAGTGAAGATTGGACTACTATTCATGACATATGCCTCTTGCATTGACCTGGAGATCCTAATCAAAGAAATTATGGACTATGATATCCCTTGTGACTTGCAATGGAAGGCGATAGTGTGGCTAGGTAAAACAAAGTGCGGTTTTCCAGGATCCAGCAGATGATGTACAAGTGTCACCGAATAGGGAAGATCAGATAGAAGTCAGGGCAGAACAAGTGGAAAAATAAGAAGATGAAGCATCATAGGAATCGACAGTTGGATCATGAAACGTTTTCTTGATTAATCATTATAATTGGTTCCCATACCAAAATTGACCTTTGTAATTATTGTAATTAGTTTTAGAAGCTGAAACTTTTCAATTCAACTATTGTAATCAGTTTCTAAATGAAGGAACTCAAATTTTATAAATATTAGAAGTTCCAAATGTATTAATGTTGGCAAAAGTGCAAGGGCACCCTTTTAGTTGTTCAGAACTCAATTGTAATTTTCTGGAGATGAATTGAATACATATGCAGAATCCTTTGAAGTCTCCATGAAAAGATTCTAATGGTGGTGATATGAGTTTTGTCTTCTCTCCTTGTATGTATTTTCCGTGTTTCTAATTTCATTTACACTATATTCTATTTAAATTGGATAGTTTAAAGGCCCATAATTCATCTTGTGATTCTCTTGGCTTAAGAAATTTAAACTGTGTTAAGTTCTTCCTAACTAATTCAGAATTCATTTCATTAATGCTTTGATGCAGTTACTTGTTTTCTCCTTCTTCTTACACTTTGCAAACTACAATTTATATTTCAGATTCATCGCCTCACTTAGCCTTTATCCTCTGGTGATTCCTACTGGCTAGTCATTGGTTTCATTCATTTTCAGAATTTTGACTCCATAGCCCTAAGTGTCCCTCCCCTTCCTTTCCAACAAATTTATAAAAACCCCCAAAAACAACAAATCTAGCCATTGATTGACAAAGAAACACCAAGTGACATGAGATAGCCCTCTCTAAGTTGAGCAGGCTAGTACCCAGCTTTAAAGTTAGTCTGTAGGTTACCTCTGTCATTTGTTTATCAGCTGAACAAATTTATAGAGTGATAACAAACTCAATAGATCATATTGGAGGGGATTTGATGAAGAGAATGCAATAGTAGAAGGGGTTGTTTAGGCCATGGAACCCTACAAAGAAAGAGATTGAAATATGGTTGGATACAAAGCAGCTTAAGTTTTCACAAAAAGATAATAGAAGCTCCAGGTATACACCACGCCAGTATCTGGAAAGGTATGTGTTTACTGATTTGCATGAGGAATATTTCTATTATTTTCTAGAGTTATTACAGTAGTGGATATTGAGGTTGCAGGATACTCATCCAACTAATTGAATAAGGTCAATAGAGTGGACTACTGAGAATATTGTGTGGTTGGAAATGATCAATAATAAATTCATGTGCGCAATAGAATTCTGGTTAGAAAATATTGTTCCAAGGTTTATTACTAAGTTTGGAGTTGATACTACGAAGTCATACACTATTGCAGAGAAAGATTTTTTGAAGGGACCAAGAGGAAGGTACATTTGATCACTTTACACATCAATCAAGATCTTATTGCATGATAAAGGAGTGATGACAATGGAGTTAGACGTCTAAGTCACTCTTTGCGCATGGGGGAGATGGGGGAAGCACTAAGGAATATCTGATATATGGAGAGGGCTATGGACGTAGGACAGAAGAAGTAAGAAATGAACCTTATTATGATGGATGAGGAACATACCAAGGAGATAATGGAAAGAGAAGGATTGATGCACAGCGGAAGAACCTACCAGTATAAGATCAATAGGAAAAATAGGGTAGTCGTTGAGCGAGAGGGCTTGGACTATGATGAGGAAGAGGTAGAGGATCTTCATGCGATGGGGCAGATTGAGGAAATATTGCATGCCACATATAAGAGTAAAACTAGAGGTTAGGGGTCTGACACAGAAAAAGGCTCTTCATTCTAGATATGAATTAGTGTGGAACGCACAACTCCGTGTGTGACTGAGACATTTGAAGAAGAAGAAACGTTCAGACAACAAGTGATCAGTGGTAGAAGGATTTTAGTAGGATGTGGGTCCAGTGGAAATTCAAGCAGAAGCATAAGTTCAGCTAATACCAGTCAAGTATCTACATCGAGTGGAGGTGATAGTATAATAAACTTCACAATGGCAGGAGTTGGTACAACTATTAGGTTACCTCAGTTTCGTGGAGAAGGGTTAGAAGACCTTGAGAAGAATTTGTTTATTTGTGAGAATACTTGGGCAACCAAGAAGATTATAGATGAATATACAAAGGTGGAACAACTGGTGATCACATTCAGAGACTGTGCACTAGACTGGTATATGGGTCTTGCAGTAAATAGTACACAAGGAGCGCCTACAAGTGTTGAAGACGTGAAAAAGGCATTGATCAATGAATTTCAACGCCCTAGTTTAGAGGATCACTTCATGAATGAGATGATAGAGATAAAAAAAAATCCAGGTGAGTCAGTATAGGAGGTTGATCAAAAGTTCAAGAGGCTAAAAGGTAAATTGAATAATCCTATTACATATATAGAACATAGAAATTTATTTGTTAACTATTTATTGGCACATTTGAAGTATCCTTTGAGGCAACATAAATTCCAAACCTAGGCTGAGGCCTTGCAAGAAGCTTTGCAATTAGAGGAAAATGAGTATAAACATACATATCTAGCTGTGGAAGAGATGAGAGCAGATTTAAAGAACCTAACATTTTAGTTGAATTAAAATAAGGGAAAGGAAAAGAGGGAGGATGTCTAGTGCACATTTTGCAGAACATAAGGTCATCATAAGAATGAGTGCCCAACCTTTGCGCAGTGGAGGATATGCATTTGGTGCGGCATAAGATCCTTCTTGCCATATGGAGAGGGAAATTTTTGGGCCCTTAACCACAAATGGAAGTGCTCTAGACCCTTGAGCTCCTCGCTGGGTGAGCAGGAGGGCCCCTTCTCCTTCTTCATTTCACTTTCCAAAGAAGGAACATGAGGAATCTCTTCAGGCATGGGATCTATAATGGGTGCGCGGGAGGATGGGTACAAGAATGTTGAATCCTTTACCCACAGCAGGACCATGGTGTGAGATATGTAGAACACATGGACACGATCCTTATCATTGTCCCATAATGCAAAATTATCAAACAATACCTAAGAGCACATTTTCTATTTTTTTCAAGTCAGTTGGACATGAAGATAAGGACTACATAACCTTGGATATAATGAAGGAGAGAACATTAGATACTTACAAGGTGAAGGATGAATTAATGACAGGACAACCTGCACATTAGCCGCAGTATAACAACATGCGACAGTTTTCTGCGCCACTGCAGTATAATAACACACAACATCTTGGAGCACCACTGTAGTATAACAACTCGTAGTAGTGTGCAGTGCCACTACATTATAATAATGTGCAGCCGTAGTATAATCAGGAACCACAATATAATACAACGTGCATAGACAATCAAGGAAAAAGAGGAGGCTTCAAAGGAGGATGTCGCGGATGAAGAGGATTTGGAGGAGGTAGAGGACCAATACTTTTTCACAATTGTCAGAAACCTACACTCTATGCAATAGATTGTCCACAACCACCTACGACATGTATGTATTGTTGCGTAGAAGACAATGAGTTAGAAGATTGTCCAACACTTATGGTAAATATACAGGACAAGAGGAACCAAAACAATTAGAATGTTCAATGGATTGCAGTGGAAAACAGAGAATAGGATAGTAAGAAGATCAACATAGTTACTAGAGGTGGAGCCAAGACAAGAGCTGATGTAGCAAAGAAGAATCATGACCAATACTAGTGGGTCATAAAGAAAACAACACCCCAAGAGAATTTTGATGCACTGAAAGAGAAGGATATATTCAAAGAAACTAGATAGGAGATTTTGAAGGAGATTATTGTGTCAACTTCAGGAACAAAGCTAGTAGATGATGTACCAATCTATGAAATGCCTCCACTATTTGATCAGACCAGCAAAGAATAACCATCAGAACAAGTAAGTAATTTGAGAAACTTTTTGGGGTCTTGTGTGAAGTTGTTGAATGATGAAAAATCTTTAAAAGTATTACAAAGTCTGTTAGAAAAGTGAAATTCTAGAGAAGAAATGAAGTTAGAACCCAAGAGAGTCAATCAAATTCGTAAGAAGAGAAGAACATGTAGAGAATTCAGGTTGAATGCAAACATTGGAGATTTGAATATGGGTGATATTATACTAGACTCAGGGTCTGAAGTAAATTTTTTTCCTAAGAATACATGGGAAGTTATGGGGTAGCCTACATTGGGATTTTCACCTATTCAGTTAAATCTAGCAAATCAACATAGAGTGGTACCAAATGGTAGATTGAAGGGCATACTAGTAGATCTAGATGGAGTGCACACAATGGAAGACTTTGAAGTGATTGACATAGTAGATAAGACTTTTCCATATCCAACATTGTTGGGTTTGGATTGGGCTTTTGATAACCAGGCTATTATCAATTTAAAGACTAGAAAGATGATCTTTGAATCAAGAGAATACATAGTTATTGCACCATTAGATCCCTCAGAAGGAGGAAGGTATGTGGAACCTACGAAAATATTTTTTACTACAGAGGACATAAACCAATTGTATAGAACTACTGCGCGAGAAGAAGATTATGTGAACCCAACAATAGATGGCATGCTGAGTTGGAGGAGTATCGGTTCTTATGCTTCAAACTCTGAAACAAGACTACATAATTAGCAGTAGCGATTGCATGAGCTATCAACCAGAAGATATGTATGAATGACACGCGCAGTAAGATGGGTTGGTACAGAGGTAAGAGAGCCTCCCAATTTTTATGGCCAGAATGGTTTAGAAGAAGTTTTAATGAAGTTTGAATTAGAAATAGTGGAAAATCAAAGGTTACCAGTTTTGTATATTTCTTTAAAATACACGTCTGCACAATGGTGGGGTACACATAAAGAGAAGGTCAATAACTTGTATCAATAAAAGAGGTTACTGTGCATTAGATTTGGTGTAGAACAGGAAGACAAATATGTGGAGAAAGTATGATGGAATAGGACAACTGAGAGAACATGTAGAAAGATGTATAATTCAATGGATATTAGTACCACCAAAAGTGGACACATCATTTTATTCATACATTGGAAGGAATCCCAAGGAATTGGTACACAAAATTGGAACAACGCAGGGAAACTGCAAATTGGGAGGAAATGTAGTAGAAATTTGTCATTACATTTGCATTCGAGCATGAGAATCCAAAAATAGATACAAATTTGAAGGTAGTAAGAGACAGGATTTTTGAAGAACCATAAGTAGAGATTGTGACAGCTTATCAGAACTAGAAGCAACAAACAATCAAACAGTTGCTACATTTTTATCATGTCACAGAAGAGGAAACCCACGCAACATCAAGATTATAAAATTTGAAGGAGAGAGAGGTAGAAGTTCCAAAGCTAGATTCATAAGATTATGCTGCACCATTGAAGATCAAGAAGGTAAACATTGGGATAGAATAAAACCCAAAGATTGCAAGCATTGAAGATTATTGGGACAATAAGAAAATACAAAGAGTAACAAAGTTACTGCATGAGTACAATGATCTATTTACAACGATGTTCCTAGAGAAGAAAGGATTTGTAGGAGAACTTGGAGAGATGAAGATCCCTTTGAATCCAAATGCCATACCGATAAGATAAAGACCTTACAGGTTGAATCTAGTGTATAAGTAGAACGTGAAAGAAAAAAATGATAATATGTTAGAGGCTGGTGTCATAGAACCTGTGGAAGAATCAGAATGGATCAGACCCATGGTAGTGAAGGAAATGAAGCAAGGGGGAATAAGGATCTGTGTAGATTTAAGAAAACTGAAGAATTCATCAACTGGTGGAAGTGCAACAGACCAGAGAGCAGGTAATGAACAAAACTCACAATCATCAGCAGAAGATCAAGCAGGTCTTTGACAGGAGGTTCAAGAAAGAGGGTTTTCAACTGGGAGAGTTAGTATTAAAATGGGATGCTCCCAAGCAAGAAAAGAGAAAACATGGCAAATTCGAAGCCCTATGGATCGGGCCCTTCAAGGTCATTGAAGTGTTTTCAAATAATACCTATAGGTTGCAGGATTTGGAGGAGGAGGAAGTTTTCAATGGCCCTATGAATGGGAATTTTCTAAAGAAATGTTTCTTTTGAGCCACACATGGCCCCTCTGTGTTTGTAAATATTGTTTTTTAGTTTATTTTTCATTTTTAATAATGACTCCATAGCCCAACAGCAAGGCACTGAATCTGCAAAATAGTTCTTGGCATCTCATAGGGAGAAAGCCATCCCCCATGGAGCCTAATGTTAGCACATAATCTTGTATGAGGGGTGTTTTCCTACGAGGTGCCCTGTTTGGTGAAAAAATGGCAAAGAATGGGTTAAAAACCCACTTATCCTAAGACGAGAGTGCATAAGCGCTCTAGATTATGTAGCATGCAGATCTGGGCGGTTAGGATATGCACGCTCAGATCTTCGGTCCAGATTCAATTCCAGACCCCTCTTGTCGTCCTACCTTTAATGAGTTGGGGGGGGGTCCGATATGATAGTTTTCCCGTGCACGGATCTAAAGGGTCAGGTGAGCC
>JZKD02S1126791.1:0-12937 GCA_000966675.3 Picea glauca | reverse complement strand
ATCATATCAAATGTGTGTTTTCATGAAATGATTATACCAAGGGTCTAACCACAATGTCAATGTGTTTTTATGAAACCAATGTGTCAAGGAAATCGATGAAAGACTATAGAACATCTAAACACCAATGTATCAAAAACTCGATCATAAGAATATCATCACAGTCTTATAAAAATGAAGTCATATTAACAATTAAAAAATGCCAAATGAGTAAAGATCTTGGTATCTTGCCAACTGTGCAACTATAATTAAATTGGAAACACAATGAACACATAGACAAGAGTAACCAAAATAATCAAGTGAATATTTTAATGTGACTTCGAAATCAAATTTTTCACGCTTGCATTCGTGAAAACAAGAATAAAGGCAAGTGTGCAAACGTGAGAAATAATAGTGGCATTTTATTTAAAGATTGCAATGAAAAATTGAGAGTTGAAAAACACTGGTGTAGGCAGCTTATAGGATAGGGTAAAAATGTGAAATGGATTCCAACAAGTCCAAGGAAGAAGTGTAGCGGACCTATGTCCATCATAAAAAACCTGTCATGTAGAATCCTCTTGACTGCAACAATTGTTGAAGTCTGGCAATCGGCGATCAACAAATCATCAACATACAGAACTAAGAGTAGAAGTGAATCAGTTTTCCTGAACATGTAGACATTCATGTCTGATTTACAATGTACAAATTTCTGTGAAAACAGGTAGGATTCCATCTTGTCATACCATGCCCTCGGAGCCTGCTTGAGGCCATAAAGAGACTTCTTTAGTCGATAGACCAAAGATGAGTCATGCATAAATCCCTGGGGCTGCTTCATATAGATCTTATTAGAGAGATCACTGTGAAGAAATGCATTCTTCATGTCCATATGATGGAATTCCCACCCCTTGGTTGTCGTAATGGCAAGTGTCAATCGTATGGAATCCATCTTCGCTACTGGAGCAAAGGTCTCAACATAGTCAATACCATGCACCATATGAAATCCTTTGGAAACAAGCTTGGCTTTGTATCTGCTAATCTATCCATCTTCTGCACTCTTTGTCCTGTAGACCCATCTACATCTGACAAGTTTCCTCCCAGAAGGAAGGGGAACTAGATCCCAAGTCTGGTTCTCAAGGAGGGAGTTGTACTCTTCCTTCATGGCGTATTCCCAAAAGGGATTTCCAGCAGCCTCTCCATAAGACTGTGGATTTGAATATTGAACCAAGAAAAGATGCATGGAGGGAAATGGTTCAGTGGCAATGAGTGCAACAGGAGGCTCCTCAAAATAAGATCAATTCCTCCTAATATCAACTATATCACCAACAAGATCCCCTACATCCTGAAGAGTAGTTTTTGCCCACTTGGGCCTCTGCTCTGGCTCTGCAACTGCATCTGGATGCTCTGAATCTACATCTGATTGTAATAAATTTGTATCTGAATCATATGAGTCCTCTGAATCAGAACTCTCATATGAAGAAGAGTCGGCATGTGCATGCTCATCATCTTGGACAGGTGGAAGAATGAAGGTGTTTGCATGCGGTTGTTGAGGTACATGCAAGACACTTTCATCAAATTGGACACTTCGCTCAATGATGAGCTCGTCTGAGGAAAGATCAATAAGTCTATATCCCTTCACATCATTGGGGTATCCAACAAAAATACACTCGGTGCTTTGTGGATCAAGTGTCTTCCTCTTTCCAGAGGGAATCTGAGCCCATGCACGTGAACCAAAAATACGAAAGTGGGTCACTTCCGGTTTGAGTCCGCTCCAAGCCTCGTAGGGGGTCTTATCCTTGATAGATCTATTGGGAGATCTGTTTTGGATGTATTTTTCACAATTAAGTTCTTCAGCCCATAGTCTCTATGGTAGTGACTTTGCATGCAACATGCAAGATGCCATCTCCTTTAGAGATCTGTTTTTTGACTCAGCAACTTCATTTTGTTGTGGAGTATAGGGAACTGTGTGTTCCAATTGAATCCATGCCTCATGGAAATGATTATGGATATCATGATTGACATACTCTCCCCTGTTATCAGTTCAGAGCACTTTGATTTTCTTTCCAAACTATGTCTCAACCAGGGCTTTGAAATCTTTGAGGTGTTGAAATACCTCGGATTTGTTCCTCAGAAAGTAAATCCATGTAAAACATGAGAAATCATCAACAAAAATGAGAACAAACCTCTCTTTGTTGATATATGGATGAGGAAAATATCCCATAAGGTCACTATGGATCAGATCTAAAGGTGTGGAAGCTCTCTGAGACTTTCCTTTGTCGAATTTCTCTTGAGGGTGTTTTCCAAGAACACATCTCTCACATACTCCCTTAGAGAAATGGATGTTTGGTAGACCATTAACCAATATTTTTTTGCTAAGATATTACATGTATCTGAAATTCAAATGTCCAAACCTTTTGTGCCATATCCTATTGCTATCAGCGGCATGAGTAAGTAGTAAAGCAGAATCTAGTTCAATAAATTCAGAAAATGTATACAATCTAGAATGATGATTTACCTCACCTGTAGCAACCCTGGAGTTGGTTTGTATGTCATAGATTTCCATTTCATTTTGTGTTAATATGACTTTCTTTCAGGTGCCATAATTCATCATCTGATACATGGAGAGAAGGTTGACGAAAATTTTTGGAACGTGCAGCACATTCTCGAAGCTTTTGTTGGTGAGTCCAATCCTTCCTGTGTCGGTGACTTCGACTATACAGTTGTCCCCCATCAGAATAGGAGGACATTTGCATGCATCCAATGAAGAATAGACTGCTTTTGTGGCATTCATGTGATGTTATGCTCCTAAATATACGATCCAAGCATCGAGAAAGGAGTTTATGGCAATCAAGATATGGACATAATTTCCTTTCTTGGGATTCTGATCTTCTGGATTCTTCTAGGCACCCTCGGGGATGCGATCTCCAAGGAAGTTTTGATGAAGTATTTGAGTCATTATATCTATTTGATTATGCATGCATGTGGGTTATGGATGCAATCCTTTATGGCAGTATGAGAATTTCTCCCCTTTTCTTCCCTTTCCCCCTTTGGATCCAGAGGCATCGGTGAAGGGTTTTGTGTACCCTTCATTCTTCAGATGTGCATGAGATTTCATTTTGTCTTTATCTTTAGATTTCTGATATTGATGGCTTCCATATTGCACAGTAAGTGCATGCGCCTTTGGGCCTTTGATTTTTCCCATGTTGATGAGCTTGGTTTTCTCTTGTGTCAGGGATTTTTTGGGCCCCAACAACCCCCTTCTTTTTCTTTAATCAAACTCTAGGGTCCCTCGAAATTTTACTTGGATTCTTCGTTTGTTTCCCTTTGAATCGATTGGATTGGTATTGGTTTTCTTTGTTTCGAGGTTGGTTTGAGTTTATATTCTTTTCTTTTGTTTGGTTTGAATTTCATGAAATTTAAATGTCATTTTGTTTTTCATTTTACAGAGTTTTGATTTTGATGGAAGAGATTCATCATTTGGGAGTTTGTTATTACCTCTTCCTTATTGAATTTCTATGCTATGAGAATTGCCTTGTTGAAGACTTGGATTAATAACAATGATTTTACAGGAAGAACTTTTATTGTGACACATCGTTTCTATGAAATTTTTGTTGGCATGTTTACAGGAAGAGTGTGTTTTTCATTGATGGAAAGAACAGCAGCGAACCAAACCTCGAGAGAGAAAAATACGAGAAAGCTCAGAAGAGATAGTGGTTTCCATAAGTGCAGACGAGGTCCAAGAGACAGATTCGCATGAAGAGCAAAGGTTGAGACCCATGAACACTTAGAAAATATTCTAAGTCGAAGAGCTCAGAAGCTCAGGAGGAAGAGCGACAGTGGGCATTGGATCACCAATCCAGAATACTCGATGACCGTTAGATCAACGTCCAGTGACTAGAGGAAGCACAGACAAGAAGTATAGATCTGATCCGTTGATCTAAGCATCGAGGATCAATAGTTATTGGATCCAGAAATAAATGCATGAAGGTTAAGCCATTAGATGAGCATAGGATAGTGAACTTCTCAAAGTCTCAAAGTAAGTAGGGACTATCCATCTTCAATACTGACAGGTGGCACACGATCCACAACTATGGAGAAAATCACTTCGAGAATTTTCAATTTGAGATCTGAAATCCCCGAATTCTACAGAGCCGAAGTAAATGTCAGTCATCAGATCATTCTTAAAGTGGAAGGACGGGATAAGCTAGAAAAGAAGCATCACAGAAAGATCGAGTCGTCAATCTAAGAACATGATTCTGTTATTGTTGCGAGGAGGTTACTGTTCGGGGATTCTCACTTCGGAAGAATTGGCAACTTGAAAAGTTGAAATACCCAAAGTCCCGAAGGCCAAAGTCCCGAAGTGAATGAGGATCTACATCAGAAAGGACACGTGGCCCAATCAAACAATGAAAAGTGTCAATTTGATTCGACATTTCAGGTACGTGCAAATCAAAAATTCGAGTGACACATGGCAGCTACTAGGATCATGACATGTCATTAAGTAATGTATGTAAGTTACGTCACTCCGGGAGTTTTACTTCAGGAGCTTTACCACCAGCACTTGTCCAAAGTTCTGAAGTCCCGAAGTGGACATAAGTCATCCAATCTGAAGAAGACTTCGGGGCAATCATCAACCATTGATCTAGTATAGTGGAAGGACAATGTAAGTGGAAGTGTTAACCGACAGCAAGTGGTCTGCACCGCCTATGACTTACTCAACAGGTGACCCTCTGGAGGAGAATGAAGCAGTGATCGGCCTAAAGTCTCGAAGTGTCAAAGTCACTTATGATCATTGATCATGCAGGAAGGTACGTGTCAATGGATCGTGAACTCCAGGTGAAACTACTCCAGGAAAACGCGAAGGAGAAAGGTTTGAGATTGTTGAAGGCCGAAGTTTCAGAGAGGAGGATAGACGTCGGATTAAAGAGGAAAAATGTCAGCAGATCTCCCATTTCGGAAGATATCCAGTCAGAAGAAACGTGAAGTCGATATTTGAAATCTATGGAGTCTGAAGACCCAAAGGGATTGTGACCGTTGATCCAAAAGGGACACGCATTAGTGGATTGTCAGCTCTGGGAAAAAATAAAAGCAAGGTTGAAAGGTTGAAAAGTTGAGATTTCTGAACCCCAAATGCCCGAAGGAACTGTGACCATTGATTTGAGAATACCATGCATCATTAGATCGTGGACTCTGGGTGAAATGCTCCGAGAGCAAGTGGAGTTTGAGAATTGAGACTCCCGAAGCTCGAAAGACAGAATCAATCTCATCCGTTGGTTTGGAGGGCCACATGTCACTTGATCATTGAGACTAAGGATCATGCGTGGACGGAGGAAGGAAGGTAGGAAAAGACAATAAATCACAATCATTGATTTAGGGAGGTTATATCCGATCCGCAGATCCTGAAAGAACAAATATGAACCGTCTGTTCAAGAGCATCATCAAGATCGTAAGATCGACAGTCTTGTCGCAATGACGTGGTCACGTGAATTTCATCTCCCAAGGTCATATCGTGAAATGGATCTATCACTCACTAGATTGAGATCGGGAAGCTTCTTTTGAATAAGCGTTTGGTCACCAATGGTGGTCACATGAAGGAAGAGGCTTAGAAGCCAAAGAAGCCAAAGATGACTGGTTGTAACTAAAAGAGAAGACAAGGAGTTGTGACTACCAGAGAAACCAAGGAATCTTAGGAAAAATCCCACTGATGATGAACATGTTCAGTATAACCACCAGAGAAGATGAAGAGTTTCCATGATGATGATGGAGAGGAATCGACATGTCAAATATATGCAGAACAGAGAAGACGAGGTGATTTTTCTCAGGAGTTGTGTTGTGAGTAGGGCGAGACACAGTGAACAACCGAAAGTGCAGAATAGTGGCACAATGAAGAGCATGTGGAGGCATAGCGCATAGAATGTACATGGCGCATAGAGCATAAAATGCAGAAGAATAAAAAGTGTAGTTGATGTGAGTTGTAGGACACTAATGCAGGCAGAGCAAAGCAAAGTAGTAGAACAATGATGAGACTAGGAGTTCTAGCTTCCATCTGGTTGCAGCCAAAAAAACTAGGGTGGTAGTGTGGTGTAAGGGAGAACTATTGTTCTCTATTATATAGGTTGGTGCCTATGTGACAGAAAGTTGGTGCTTCCATCCAGTTGGTGTTGGAACACTCAGGGAGTTGGTGCTTCCTTCTAGTGGGTGCTAGAGAAACCATAGAGTTGGTTCTCTCAGCAAGTTGATTCTTGAAAAATAGAGGTGGTAGCCTCAAAAAGGAGTTGGTGCTCATACGAATGATAATGTACAAAAAATAAATACTACTTATCATATCAAGAAGAAGAGTTTTTTCCCTTTATTGGTTTCCTCAGGAAATATCTGTCTCTGTATATTTCATATGTGTGATTGATGTTGAATATTCTATTGCTTACTTCCCTGCATTATTGTGATCATCATTGAATGTTTTGTAAAGATTTTGAAATGGGCATAAGTGTTTAAGCATGGTAACAACTGATTCACCCCCCCCCCTCCTCAGTTGTCCAACAATTGGTATCATAGTTGGTTCCTTTTATCTAAGGGTAGATCCTATAGCTTAAACATGACTAGCCATGAAGGAACTTCAACCAGTAAGGCCCCCCTATTCAATGGAACAAAGTTTTCCTTCTGGAAAGTTAGGATGAGAACCTACATAATGGATTTAGGTGTAGATGTCTAGGATGTGGTAGAGACTGGTTATGTAAAGACGGTTGTACTATCTTCTAAGAATGACAAGATAGAATTCAGCTTCAATGCTAAGGCTATGAATGTTATTCTGAGTGGTCTTGCAGAAGCAGAATTTGTAAAAGTTATGCACTTAGAATCTGCCAAAGAAATGTGGGACAAACTCATTAGCAGTTATGAAGCTAATGAGAAGGTAAAGGACGCCAAGCTTCAAACCTACATAGTACAGTTTGAACAACTAAATATGAAAGAGGATGAAAATGTTGGGAAGTACTTTCTGAGGGTTGAAGAACTAGTAAATGCAATGAAAGCACTTAGTGAAAAAATTGAGGAAGCCTCTTTAGTTCAGAAAATTTTGAGATCTTTGCTAGATAGGTTCAACCCAAAGGTCTCTGTTATAGAAGAACTTAATGATCTAAAATATTTGGATTTTGATCAACTTCTAGGAACATTGACGGCATATGAAATGAGGATAGGTTAAGATAAATCCACCACTAGAGAAGCATATTTTAAAGCATATAAGAATGAGGAATCTTAGCTTGATGAAATTGAAGAAAAATTTGTGAGAAGACTAAAGAAAGGATCAGGAAAGTATCAAGGCAAGTTTCCCTTCAAGTGTTTTAATTGTGGAAAGATAGGTCACTTTGCATCTAAGTGTCCACATAAGAAGCAGGATCAGAATTCTGAAGGTGAAAAGAACTACAAACCCTACAGATTTGGTAAAAGAAAAAGTTTATGTGTAAACAATGATGACTCTTCAAAAGACACAGACAATGACTCTTCCTGTGAAGATAAGGTTAATGACTTTATGCTTATGGCCAAAGAGGATTATGATAATAAAATCATAGGAAGTGATGTTAATGATGAAGAAGTTGTGGTTTATATGGAAGGTGAACTAATAAGTGCTTTAGAAGAGATTGACAGACTCAGAATTAAGAAGAGAAAACAAAAACAGTTGTTGATACAGTTTGAAAAGAATGGTAAAAAACCTGTTGAAGACTTTGCCCTGCTAAAAGTGGAGTTAGAAGAGGCAAAGAAAATAGAGGGCATTCTGAAACAACAGTTATCGGAAAAGAAGGCAAGATGTGAAGCCTTGGAAGAAGAGGTAGTAAAAACCAAAAAAGAGATGGAGAAGTTTAAAGCATTGTATCTCCAAAATATTCCAAGCATTAAAGCCTCAGAAGAACTAAATGACATTATGAGCAAACAAAGATATCCTTTATTGAAGATCGGTTTAGGTTATGTAAGTGGTTCAAGAAACAAACATATATAAAGCAAAGAGCCAGTAAAGATGATCAAGTTCCAAGTCAGCAGACAATCATACCATGTGAGTACTTTGTCACCAAAAGCTAATAAAAACAAGATGATCCCTGATCAAAAACAAAGATATCAGAAGATGGAGCAACAAATTCCAAGAAGACCTACATCCTTCAGGTACCAAAATTTCTTCCATGGTTACTTTTTTTAACGCTCTAATTTTGCTTACAAGATTGCAAATTGTCAAATTAAATTTAGAGACGTGCAACTGAGGAGATCAAGAAATAAACAATCTTTGCAACATAGAACTAAATAGACAATGAGTAGACAAAGTTGCACCAATCACTTTGGCCTATTGAACAATGAGCTCGAATGTTATAACTGTCATAACTTCGGCCACAAAGCTGCAAACTGCCATTACAAAGAATATACAAAGATAAAACCCTTAGCTATAAATGCCAACACATGGAAAAAGAAATATAGTGAAAAATGTGGTCTAGTACTTTCAGCTCAAAAAAAAAATGATCCCCGATATATAGACAGTGTAAGTTCCAAGCACATGAATGGAGACAAGGATAAGTTTTTGTCTATAAGTAAAATCAAAACAGGAAATGTAACCTTTGGAAATGATGAACCAGGTAAAATCAAGGGTAAAGGGATGGTGAGTTTGAGTAATGGTAAAGGAAAAGCCCAGGATGTTCTGCTAGTAGATGGGCTGAAACATAATTTTTTCGGTGTAAGTCAAATGTGTGATAGAGGATGTGAAGTGGTGTTCACTTCCAAAGATTGTAAGATAAAATCTGTAAACTCAAGACAAGTGGTCGCTAAAGGAATAAGGACACATAATAATGTATATGTGCTAAAAGAAGATAGATAAGAGTGTCATCTAAGAAAACATGATGAAAGTTGGTTATGGCATAGGAGACTTGGACATCTAAACTTTGACCACTTAATCAAGATCTAAAATCTTGAGGCAGTAAAAATTCTTCCAAGAATATCAAAGCCACAAGATTATGTGTGTAAACCCTCCCAAGTAGGAAAGCTAACCAAAACACAATTTAAATTCAAGAGCTCTACCTCAACAGAGAAACCACTCCAATTAGTTCATATGGATTTATGTGGACCATCAAGATAGGAAGGCACATGGAAGGAAAAATACCTTATGTTAATCATTGATGATTACTCCAGACTCACTTGGGTTTCCTTTCTTAAAGAAAAAGATGAAGCATTTAAAATATTTAAGGCTTTGACTGAGAATCAAACAGGCAATAGATTAAAGGTAGTAAGATCAGACAGAGGAGGAGAATTTATGTCAAGTGATTTCAAGTAATTCTGTGATAAACATGGGATCAAGAGAGAATACATAATCCCAGGAACTCCATAAGAAAATGGAGTAGTTGAGAGGAAAAATAGAACAGTTTAGCAAATGGCTAGGTAAATGATGAATGAGAAGAACGTTGGTCAAACTTATTGGGTATAAGCAATACACACAACAGTCCATATTCTTAACAAATCTCACCTCAAACCATAGAGTGGCAAGAAACCTTATGAACTGTGGTATGGAAGACCTGCTTCAATCAAACACTTCAAAGTCTTTGGGAGTAAATACTACATAAAGAATAATAATGAAAACCTTGGCAAGTATGATGACAGGGCTGATGAAGGCATATTCTTAGGATATACTACCAATAGTAAGGATATAGAATCTTTAATAAAAGATTGCATAAATTAGTTGATTGCATTGATTTAAAGGTTGATGAAGGAGTCCCAATAAGAGAGGTGAGAAATATTGAGTCTACTACAGAGGACACGGATGAAACTGAAGATGAACAGGTCCAAGAATCAGATGAAGAAGAGACACCCAATCAAGAAGAGTCGGGACAACAATCAGCATCAAATCCTTCCTCCAGAATTACTCAAAAGAATCATCATAAAAGTCAGATAATTGGTGAGAAAGACAAAGGTGAACAAACTAGGAGGAGGATAATCAAAGACACCGAGCAATCACATATGGCCTTCATATCCATGGTGGAACCTAAGAACTTTAATGAAGCCAGTAAAGATGTAAATTGGGTAAAATAAATGAATGAGGAACTATATCATATTGAAAATAATTTCACTTGGGAACTCATTCCTAGGCCAGCAAATAAAAATGTAATAGGATCCAAATGGGTTTACAAAAACAAGATGAATGAGAAAGGAAATAGTGTAAGAAATAAGGCTAGATTGGTCTACAAAGGATATGCTCAAATAGAAGGACTGGATTTTGATGAAACATTTGCGCTCGTATAAAGATTAGAATATATTAGAATGTTTCTCGCCTATGCTTGTCATAAACAATTTAAAGTCTATCAAATGGATGTCAAGTCAACTTTTCTAAATGGAGATATAAAAGAAGAAGTCTATATGGAACAACCAGAGGGTTTACAACTGTCAGATAACCCCGACTTTGTCTGTAAGTTGAAAAAATCCTTATATGGGTTGAAAAAATCTCCTTGTGCCTAGTATTACAGACTGGATAAGTATCTTCAAGACAAAGGGTTCAAGAGAGGAACAATTGACAACAATCTATATGTCAAAACATAGGGTAATGATTTTCTCATTGTGTTGATCTATGTATATAAAATCATCTTCGGAAGCAATAATTCTTCATTGGTACAATGGTTTGCTTCTGCCATGCAGTCTTAATTTGAAATATCTATGATAGGGGAACTGTTATTTTTTCTTGGTCTGCAGATTACCCAGAGATCTGAAGGAATATTTCTTTCTCAGGAGAAATATCTAAGAGAAATGTTGAAAAGGTTTCAAATGGAATATTCTACACCTATGGTCATTGGATGCAATTTAAGCAAGGATGATGACTCACCTGATGTTGATCAGAGTTCATATAGGTCTATGATAGGCAGCCTATTGTACATCACAACATCCTGTCCAAATATAATGCATGTTTTTGGAATGGTGGGAAGGTATCAGGTTGCACCTAAACAGAGTCATTTGTTAGCTGTCAAAAGAATATTCAGATACTTTAAAGGAACAATGCACTATGGCCTATGGTATCCTAGGAATCAGACTTTTCAACTATCAGTCTATTCAGATGTTGATTGGGCTAACTGCATGGATGAAAGGAAAATCACAAGTGGAGGTGCATTCTTCTTAGGAGATTCCCTCGTAGCATGGTTGAGCAAGAAGAAAGGTTTCATTTCCTTATCAACTACAAAAGTTGAATACATTGTAGTTGCCACTTGTTGTACCCAAGTATTGTGGATGATTCAGACACTTGCAGACTTGGAGGTAAAATATAATGCACCAATCCCAATTCATTGTGATAATACCAGTGTTATTAATGTGTCAAAGAAACCTGTATTTCACTCCAAGACCAAGCATATGCCCATCAAGTATCACTTATTGAGGGAACAGGTGACCAACACTATTGTTTCTTTGCATTATATCCCATCCAAAGATCAGATTGCTAATATCTTCAATAAATCGCTTGCAAAATCTCAGTTTGAATAACTACGCCAGAAGTTGGGCGTGACCCCGTTATCAATCTAAATAGTCCATCCTATCAAGGGGAGTATCTATTGGTTGAATATATGATACCTCTGAAAATTATTGCAACAGCTCAGGGGGAGTCTGTTTTCTTTAACATTGATGTCAAAGGGGGAGAAAACGATATTATCTAGATGCTACAATTGGAGGTCTACGCAGAATAGTGAAGCCTTTCAGGGTTGTTATCAATGCCAAAGGGAGAGATTGTTGGCATGTTTATAGGAAGAGTGTGTTTGTCATTGATGGCAATAACAACAGCAAACCAAACCTCGAGAGAGAATAAGACGAGAAAGCTTAGAAGAGATAGTGGTTTCCAGAAGTGCAAACGAGGTCCAAGAGATGAACTCGTAGGAGGAGCAAAGGTTGAGACCCATGAAAACTTAGAAAATCTTCTAAGTTAGAGAGATCAGAAGCTCGGGAGGAAGAACGACAATGGGCATTGGATCACCAATTCCGAATACCCGATGATCGTTAGATCAGCGTCCAGTGACCAGAGGAAGCACATAGAAGAAGTACAGATATGATCCATTGATCTGAGCGTTGAGGATCAACAATTGTTGAATCTAGAAATAAATGCACGAAGGTTAAGCCATTAGATGAGTGTAAGAGAGTGGACTTTGTCAAAGTCCCGAAGTAAGAAGGGATCGTCCATCATCAAGACTGACAAGTGGCACACGATCCACAACTCCAAAGAAAATCACTTCAAGAATTTTCAATATGAGATCTGAAATCCCCGAAGTCCAGAGAGCTGGAGTAAACGTCAGTCGTCAGATCATTCTTAAAGTGGAAGGACAGGATAAGCTAGAAAAGCAGCATCGCAGAAAGATCGAGTCGTCAATCTAAGAACGTGATCGACGAACAACATTTAGTTTGGGTCTAAAATTTGTGAGGAGGTTATTGTTTAGGGATTCTCACTTTGGAGGAATTGGCGACTTGAAAATTTGAAATACCCGAAGTCTCAAAGGCCGAAGTCCCAAAGTGAATGAAGATCCATGTCAACAAGGACACGTGGCGTAATCGTACAATGATAAGTGTCAAGTTGATTTGGCATTTTAGGTACGTGCAAATCAAAAATTTGAGTGACCCGTGGCAGCTACTAGGCTCATGACACATCATCAAGTGACATATGTAAGTGACGTCACTACGGGGGTTTTACTTCGGGAGATTTACCACCAGCACTTTCCCAAAGTTTCAAAGTCTCGAACGCCAAAGTCCTGAAGTGGACATAAGTCGTCTGATCTACAGAAGACTTTGGGGGAATCAACAATCGTTTATCTAGTACAGTGGAAGGATAGTGTAAGTGGAAGTGTTAACCGACAGCAAGCGGTCTCCACCGCCTATGACTTACTCAGTGGGTGACCACTCCGAAGGAGAATGAAGCAGTGATCAGCCTAAAATCCCAAAGTGTCGAAGTCACTTATGATCGTTGATCGTGCAGGAGGGT
>JZKD02S1126736.1:0-12937 GCA_000966675.3 Picea glauca | reverse complement strand
TTCCAAAGTTCCTAAAACATTGCAATCTAGAATCTCTCATGATATCAATGAGCCAAGAAACTATAACAATAAGAATAAAAGCATATGAGATCAAAGCTTTGATAAGATCAAAAAATAAAACCAATAAATCTTGATGCTCTCAAGTTTAGTAATCAAAAGATTCAATATGCGCAATGAAGGTAAGAATGGGCTTAAAAGACATAAGTTTGAAAACCCTTTGCAATCATGTGATAAACCAATGGTTGAGTGTCCTTAGGAGAAATCAATAAAAGACGACTAGAGTCCAAACGATGAAAAGGTATTTTCACACTTTCAGTTGTGAAAATCGAATCAAAATCAAATTGCAATTGTCGCAAAAATGAAACAAATGTCTAGAAGCACAATGCGACGATGATTTGTCATTAACGAGACAAGGGTTGTAGGCAACATTTTTTAAGAGAAATAAAAAAATGAGTTGGCTGCCAACACAACTGAACCTCTATCAACAATAGTTCCAACCCTTGTACCAGTAGCAACAACTGCAATTGCCTCCCAATAACTCACCAAATAATCCTCCCTTAAGACCTCAGATGCCTATGCAACCTAACCCAAACCCAAATAATAAGGTCGTTCAAAACATAGACATACATAATGTGCCAGCCTTATCTATTACTCTTATGCCTTGTGATGAAATAAAATTAAGATCAGGGAGAATAGTTGAGCCAATAGTTGAAGATGCTCCATCTTTAGAATCAGATAAGGAATCAGGGGAGAGACCATATGTTGATACAGAAGAAATTGACCAACCCATTATAGAATTAGTAGACCCACCATTCCCTAAAAGACTGAAAATTACCAAGCCTGTGGAATTACCATCTTTCAATCTCCTTGGAGAATTGCAAAATCTGCACGTTAATATTCCACTACTGCAAGCAATAAGGGATGTCCCTATTTATGCCAAGGCTGTGAGGGACCTCTGTATCATAAAACTTGGATGAAAACCTAAATATCCCCTCACAATGTGTGTAGTGGGGGATTTGTCTGAGCTGATGTTAGGAAAAACTCCACCTATTAAATATGGCGACCCAGGAAACCCTACAATCACTGTTAAAATTGGATAAACATCTATTCCACATGTACTAGTTGATTTAGGGGCAGCAATTAACATCATGCTAATAGAACCTACAAAGTTGTTGCAACTTGAAACACAAATCTGACCTAATACTATTGTTCTAGAATTAGTTGATCGCTCTACCATCAGACCAGAAGGAGTAATCGATGATTTAGTCATTTCAGTGGACTCATGGGAGTATCCTATTGATTTTGTCATTTTGCAACCCAAANCTAGGCGATGCGTGTCCACCTATCTATCACACGAGCCCACCTTGTGGTTCTACCACGTGTCCCTTGTGCCCAGCTTCGACACTTTGTGACTTCACTTCCCAAAGCGCTTCCTCCTTTATATTCCGACACCCAAAGTGTTGAGATCCCGAACTCCTCATTACTCCTTATCGCAACTCGCAATTTCTGTATTTTTAGGACAAAAGCCTTGAATTCTTATCCTCCGATATGTCGAAATGCTGAATTCTAACATGTTTCCCAGTTCTGACCCACAACACAACTTCCTGCCTTTTCATAATTTCGGACCTTGTGATTTCGCGAATCCTGATGCTAAACTTTCGGTTCTTCAATCCATGCAACCCCGAAACGGTCAACAAAGGTTTGACCTCTGTGTCGACAAGTATGCCACCTGTCCACTCTCCACTTTCCATGATATTTAAATATTTTCTCCCCTTCAGGACTTCGCACTTTGCGATTTCACGAATCTCGTTGCAAGGCTTTCGGTTCTCCAACTCGCGAAACCCCCAAATGAGATTACATGAATGATCCAATGTCCCTTGTTGGCTTAGATCCTACGACTCTTTTTATTTTGAGCTTACACTTTAGAAAACACTTGTTGTAACTCTCCTTGCTCCTCTGCAAGATTTGATGGTTCTCAGGACTTCATGAATTCTCCATGGAGAATTTCGACCGTCCAATGCCTCCTTGACAACTCCTGTGAAATGAACAAGGTATTCCTTCACAGAACTTGTCCACCTGCAAAAAAACTTCACTATGCATCCCTTCAACACTTCAAGGCACTAACTCTTCTGAGATTTTACCACAAAATCGAGTCTTCAAAAATACTCCTACACACACTCCTTGCGGCAACCCTTCAAATACTTCCAAGTATTTGAATTCTTAGACTCTGCGCACTCTCTTTACAACATTAGTCCTTCAACAACTCCCTCAGGTTGCAAACTCTGAGACTCTACTCGGCCAATGCACACTTTTCACGGATCATGTGCTTAACTTGCACTTCTATGAGAATGAGAACAATGTTATCCCTCCTGATCTTTCAGAGACGAACTCTGATTTCTGTCAATGCACACCTTCCGGACAATTTTGTAGCACTCCTTGCAGGAAAACTCTTTCTTAGACAGAGAAACAATTGAAAATCATTCCTTACTCTCCCTCTCTTCAGATTTCAGACATTAAATATGAAATCATACATTCACGCATCAAATAAAATGCATAACAGATAGTAACAAGCACATATCAATCAACATGTACAAACACAGAAAACAATTGAACACCATGAGTCTGAACTAAAGATCTTTGTATTAATCCAGAACTTTTGTACATGGGTTTTTACTTTACACAACTCTTTGCTTCTACTCTCCTATGCTCTCTTCAATTGATAATCTTACAATGATACAATATGAGGGTGTCTATAGTCGGTTTTCCCTCCACTCCTAAAACTGTCTAATCTAGAATTTAATTCTACCTACTTACATTTACTAGCATAAATGCCTCTTAATCCTTCAGACGAGAGCGGGATGCTCAAGGTATGATTACAATCACAAGTACGCCCTTTCTTAACTAATTCATTTATGTTTGGCACATCCTACTTCAAAACAATTTAACACCTTTGAACATGTGACAAAAATGCATTGGCGCTACTCGTGCTCGCTTGCTGCTGACGATGCTCCTGCATTATACACCCTCGCTTGAAAATTTTCATGTGCTCCTATCCATGAGCTCTCACATAGTCTCTCCATGCTTCTGGATTTTGGCTTCATTTTCCCAGCTGGTATCTTCAACTGGATGTCCCTTCCACTTGACCAAGTATTCAAAATACTCCCTTCTTCTGGTCCTTTTGCTAATTCTTTTGTCTAGTATGCTTTCCATCTGTGGTTTCTCTACAACTAGAATTTGTTTTGTCCACTAAACCTCTGGTTGTTCACTGTCTGCTCCAGCTTTGTATGGGTACAAATCTAAGATGTTGAATATCATATAAATTCTAATCCCATCGGGTAATTCAATCTCATAAGCATTTGCCCCAAATTTCTTCAAGACCTTACATGGTCAAATTTTCTTCATTTTTAGTTTATTGTATGTTCCTCTTGGGAACCTTTCCTTTCTCAAGTGTGCAAGAATCAAATCACCAAATTCAAACTGAATTTTTTACCTATTTTTATCTTCTCTTGGCTCGAGTTTTGCAATCGTTCCTTAACTTGGCTATGAAGCTCCTTCATTGCTTCTGTGAAATCCTCTGCACTAGCACTCCTAGTTGCGTTCTATTCTGAATCCCTCAATTCAAAAACTCCTCTTGGTTGCATGCCATAAACTATTTGAAATGGACTCTGCCCCGTGCTTCTATTGATTGAATCATTATATGCAAATTCTGCCTATGGTAGAATATTGTCCCACTAACTGTGATGTGTTGTCACCAAACTCCTCAGCAAGTCTCCCAAACTTTTGTTCACAACTTTTGTCTGTCCATCCATATGAGGATGATAAGTTGAACTAAATGAAAATTTTGTTCCCAGCTTTTTCCATAAGGTTCTCTAGAAGTGTCCCATGAACTTGGTGTCTCGATCCAAAACCATGCTCCTTGGTAAGCCGTGAAGTCGAATGACTTCTTTGAAAAATAGATTCGCAATGTGAGTTGTGTCATTGGTTTTCTGACATGGTATGAAGTGTGCCATCTTAGAAAATCTATCCACCACTACAAATATTGAGTCGAACCCTCTTTGGGTTCTCAGCAGCCCCAATATGAATTCCATGCTTACCGCATCCCACGGCCTCTCAGATATGGGTAACAGTTGATATAAGCCTACATTCTGCCTCTTTCCTTTTGAATGCTGACAAATTCTACATCTGTACACAAATCGTTTGGCGTCTGCTTTCATTCCTGGCCAAAAATATGACTCATTTAACTTTGAGAACATCTTGTCATGATTGAAATGCCCAACCAATCCTCCACTATGCTTCTCCTTCAATAGATTCTCCCTCATGGAGCATTTTCGAATACAAAGTTGATTACCCTTAAACAATAATCCTTCTTGGATTATGTATTCTATCCATTGACTTCTGTCCCTGAGAACTCGATTCTCAGTTGCTTCATATGCCTCTTTGAAGTCTGGGTCATCTCTGTATGTATCTGTGAGGTTATCAAAACCCAATGTTTTGACTCTGAACTCTTGCAAAATTAAACACTTTCTACTCAAAGCATCAACAACTTTGTTAGCAGTTCCAGAAATATGCTTCGTTACAAAAGTAAAGTTCTGCATGTATTCAACCCATTTAATATGTCGTTGATTCAATTTCTCCTATTGAGTCACAAATTGAAAAGCGTGATTGTCACTGTATAAGACAAACTCCTTAGGAATCGAATAATGTCTCCACTTCTTCAATGCCTGGATAATTGCATGGAATTCTTTATCATATGTAGAGTACTTCATTTGGGCTTCATTCAGCTTCTCACTGAAGTATGCTATCGGCCTATCTTCTTGACTCAAGACTGCCCCTATTGCAAATCCATTTGCATCACATTTTACTTGAAATGTCTTTTTAAAATTAGGCAACACTATAATTGGTTGTTCCGTGATTTTCTTCTTCAAAAAATTGAAGCTTTTCTCAGCCTCTTCTGTCCAATGAAAATATTTTTGTCTTTTCTTCATTGTGTCCATCATTGGTGCACTAATTCCACTGAAATTCCTATAGAAACTAGCCAATCCATGAAAACTTCGAACTTCAAAGATATTCTTTGGTGATGGCCAATTCTTAATCACCTCCACTTTATCTGGATCCATCCTCAACTTATCTACAGAAATAACAAACCCCAAATAAATGAGCTTCGTCTTCATGAATGAGAATTTATTCATATTTATCAACAAATTCTCTTGCTATAACCTCCACATCACTATAGCCAAATGTTTCAGATGCTCTGCCTCTGTTTTACTGAAAATCAGTATGTCATCGAGATACAAAATGACAAATTTTTCGATGAAATCCTTCAGGACTTCATTCATCAATTTCATGAAAGTGCTCGATGCATTTGTTAGAAAAAACAACATGACAAGACATTCATACAACCCTTCATTGGTTTTGAATGTTGTCTTCCATTCGTCTCCTTCTCTCATATGAATTTGGTGATAACCACTTTTCAAATCAATTTTTGAAAAAAAATTGGCCCCACTTAAGCAATCCATCAAATCATCCATTCTTGGCAATGGGAATCTATACTTGATGGTTATCTTGTTGATTGCCCTCAAGTCAGTACACATCCTCCAGCCTCCGTCTTTCTTTGGAATGAACACTGTCGAAACAACACATGGACTCAAGATTTCTCTAATCAACCCTTTGTCCATTAAATCCTGGACCTGTCTTTTGACGTCTTCATTCTCTTGCAGCATCAATTTGTACACTACCTTGTTTGGTAAACTAGCTCCAGGTATAAGATCAATGTGATGACTTATACTTCTAATAGGTGGTAATGAACGAGGTAGTTCGTCCACTACTATATCAGAAAATTCCTCCAGTAGCTATTGGATTTCCTCTGGTAGATCCTCCACTCTTGTGCTGGTAAAAAAAATTTTAGGCTTTCTAACCACAATGAATTGTGGTTCCTCCTTCTTATTAACCTCTGTAAGAAGTTCCTTCCCACTCATGAGAAGTACAACGTTTCTTACTTCAGGTTTTACTTCCTTGTCCTTAATCGACAACAACATGTGAGTTCTCCCATTCTTCTCTAGGGTGTATGTGTTCTTCCTCCCATCATGAATCACATTCCTGTCATATTTCCATGGTCTACCTAGCAATAGATGACAAACATCCATGGGAATGACATCACACAATATCTTATCGTTATATCCTCCTATCTTAAATTCAACTAAACATTGTTTAGTGACATTTACCTGATATCCTTTTTGTAGCCATGAAACTCTGTATGGACTTGGATGTTCAATAGTCTCCAGCTCCAGCTTTTATACCATCTCCATAGAAACAAGATTGTTTGTGCTACCACTGTCCACAATGACCTTGCATACCCTGTCCTTGATTTTTCAAGCAGTCCAAAAAAGATTGTTCCTTTGCATTGGATTCTCCGCCTCTTTTTCTGGCATTAAGAGAACTTTCCTCATCATCAGTGATCTTTCGCCTTCATCATCATCTACCTCAACATTCAATATTAGTTCTTTGGTGATGTGAGTCTCACCACCTTCTTTATTCTTATCTGGACATTCATAAGATTTGTGTCCATTCTTTCCGCATGTGAAGCATTTTATCACTCCACCTCTGCCTCTTCCTCTTCCTCTAGTGTGAGGAAAAGTGTTGTTATCATCATACTATCCTATCTGTTCAGTATACTGCCCTCTCCATTCAGCATACTTCCCTCTCTGTGAGCTTCCACCTCTCTCAGTTTGAGGTTGAGGTTTCTTCCACTCTTCCTTAGACTTATGATTCCTATCTTGGACAATTGACTTCCTCTGGGATAACTTCTGCCTTGGCCTCTTTGGGTTTGCTTTCAACTCAGTTTCTCTTTATCCTTCAGAGCCATCTAATAAGCATCTTCTATGGTACGGATGATCATCATGCTCATATCATCCTAAATATCATATCTCAGGCCATTCATGTACATGGAAACCTTTTTATCATCACTTTCATGATGACCTTCCCTGATGTTTAGCTTGTAGAACTCTTCAGTGTACTCCTTCACTAACATCAAATTCTATCTCAAATTCTACATTCTCCGAAACAGAGTAATCTGGTAATCCCTGGGAATGAATTTTTCCTTCATCTTTGCAACCATCCTATCCCAACTCTTGATTTTATGCTTGCCTTTGTAGCGTTTGTTAGCTTGTAGCTCATCCCACCACAATGTTGCATGTCCATTCAATCTTGTGACAGTGTGTTTGACCTTTTTGTCTTCCTCGACATATTCATAGTCAAAATATGTGTCCGGAGCTCTAATCCAGTCTAGAAGCTCTTCAACATCTAGGTTTCCCTCATATACTGGAATGTCCATTTTCGCCCTGACACTCATTCTTGCAACCGCCATAATCAGATGTTCATTTGCTGCATCCTCTGTTACAACTTCTTCTCCTTCATGTCCAACTTTATCTTCACTTTCATATTCACTGACATCTCTAGCACCGACTGTGCACCTTTGTTTTATTTCCATGTCCACTAGTCTGGCACCTATGTTATGCATCTCTCTTTCCATGGCTAGATTTGGCACCTACCTACCCCTTTCTTCTGGCATTTCCCTATCCTCTGGTGGATCGAGTGTTTTCTTGTCTCTTCTTCTCGGCGGCATGGAAAATCTTTCTTTTCCCTGCTACAAAAAGGAAAGAAATCTTTCTGTTCTCTGATACCACAATGGCGCAGACCTCCCTGACCCTCGGGCCGAAGTCCTCTCACAGGATCATTCTTTGTCTCCTTTGAGCCGAATCGTCTCTTTCGATTCCTTACTGGAATCCCAATTCAATCGATCCACAAGTCCTTTTGGAAGCTCCCCTGTGTGAACAACACTAGGTACGAGCTCCCCTTCTCCGTGTGACCACAGCGCTATGACTAAGGCCTAACCTAGAAACCACTTGTCACAACTCGCCACTCGCGATTTCGTGAGTCGAAACTCCCAACTATTCCTTCCCAATATCGTGATACCCAAAATGTCAATATGGGTATGGCTCCTTCCCTTGTCAGCGCCCTCTGCGCGTGACCACCGAATACACTTAACACTAGTACCTCTCGCTACTTGCCACTTTGTGAGTTTCAACGTCGAGCCCTCATGCTCTTATCTCACGTATTCCCAAGATGCGAGAAGTCAACAGAGTGTTGACTCCTTTTGCTAGGCGACGTGTGTTCGCCTATCTATCACACATGCCCACCTTGTGGTTCTACCATGTATCCCTCATGCCTAGCTTCAGCACTTCGCGACTTCGCTTCCCGAAGCACTACCTCCTTTATATCCCGACACCTAAAGTGTCGAGATCCTGAACTCCTCATTACTCCTTGTCACAACTCACGACTTCAGGATTTTCGGGAAAAAATTATCGACTTCTTATCCTACGATATGCTGAAATTCTGAATTTTGACACATTTACCAGTGCTATCCCACAACAAATCTTCCAATCTTTTTGAAATTTCGGACCTCGCGATTTCGCAAATCCTGATGCTAAACTTTCGGTTCTTCAACCCACGAAACCCCGAAATGGTCAACAAAGGTTTGACCTTCGTGTCAAAAAGTATGTCACCTGTCCACTCTCCACTGTCCATGATCTTTAAATATTTTTTCCCCTTTAGGACTTTTCACTTCGTGATTTCGCGAATCTCATTGCAAGGCTTTCGGTTCTCCAAATCGCGAAACCCTGAAATGAGATTACGTGAATGATCCAATGGCCTCTGTTGGCTCAGATCCTACGACTCTTTTTATTCTAAGATTACACTTTAGAAAACACTTGACATAACTCTCCTTGCTCATCTACAATATCTGACGGCTCTCGGGACTTTGCGAATTCTCCACGGAGAATTTCTACCGTCCAATGCCTCCTTGACAGCTCCTGTGAAATGAACAAGATATTCCTTCACGGAACTTGTCCACCTACAAAACAACTTCGCTATGCCTCCCTTCAACACTTCAAGGCACTAACTCTTCTGAGATTTTACCACAAATGCGAGTCTTCAAAAATACTCCTACATGCCCTCCTTGCAACAACCCTTCAAATACTTCCAAGTATTTGAATTCTTAGACTCTGCACACTCTCTTTGCAACAACAGTCCTTCAACAACTCCCTCAGGTTGCAAAATTTGAGACTCTACTCGGCCAATGCACACTTTGCACGGCTCCTATGCTTAACTTGCACTTTTATGAGAATGAGAAAAATGTTATCCCTCCTGAGATTTCAGAGACGAACTCTGATTTCTGTCAATGCACACCTTGTGGACAATTTCACTGTACTCCTTGCAGGAAAACTCTTGCTCAGACAGAGAAACAATTGAAACTCATTCCTTACTCTCCCTCTCTTCAAATTTCAGACATTAAATATGAAATCATACATTCATGCATCAAAGAAAATTCATAAGAGAGAGTAACAAGCACATATCAATCAGCATGTACAAACACATAAAACAATTGAACAACATGAGTCTAAACTAAAGATCTTTGTATTAATCCAGAACTTTTGTTCATGGGTTTTTACTTTAAACAAATCTCTGCTTCTGCTCTCCTATGCTCTCTTCAATTGAGAATATTACAATGATACAATATGAGGGTGTCTATAGTCGGTTTTCCCTCTGCTCCTAAAACTGTCTAATCTAGAATTTAATTCTACCTACTTACATTTACTAGCATAAATGCCTCTTAATCCTTCAGACGAGAGTGGGACGCTCAAGGTATGATTACAATCACAAGTATGCCCTTTCTTAACTACTTCATTTATGTTTGGCGCATCCTACTTCAAAACAATTTAACACATTTGAACATGTGCTAAAAATGTGTTGGCGCTACTTGCGCTCGCTTGCTGCTGACGATGATCCTGCATCAGACTGACAACTGTGAATTGTCTTTTGCAGATCTTAAACAAAAATTGTCCACAACTCCCATATTGAGAGGGCCCAATTGGGCTCCACCTTTTCAAATTTATTCAGATGCCTCAGACATTGCAATTGGTGTAGTACTAGGGAAACAGGAGGACAAAGAACCCTACGCTATCTACTATATCAGCAAGAACATGGCTCCTGTTGAGTTAAATTACATAGTCACTGAAAGAGAAATCTTGGCAGTAGTTTATGCAATCAATAAATTCAGGCATTATGTAACTGGTTATCCCACATTTATTCATATTGATCATACATCCATTAAATATCTAATGAATAAACCTATTACTAATGCTTGAGTGACAAGATGGTTGTTACTACTGCAAGAATTTGACATCACTATAGTGGATAGATTAGGAAAAGAAAATGTGGTCGCTTATTTTCTCTCAAGATTACATATAAATGATGATAATTCACCTGTAGATGATTCCTTTCCTGATGAANCAAAAATTGTCCACAACTCCCATATTGAGAGGGCCCAATTGGGCTCCACCTTTTCAAATTTATTCAGATGCCTCAGACATTGCAATTGGTGTAGTACTAGGGAAACAGGAGGACAGAGAACCCTATGTTATCTACTATATCAGCAAGAACATGGCTCCTGTTGAGTTAAATTACATAGTCACTGAAAGAGAATTCTTGGCAGTAGTTTATGCAATCAATAAATTCAGGCATTATGTAACTGGTTATCCCACATTTATTCATATTGATCATACATCCATTAAATATCTAATGAATAAACCTATTACTAATGCTTGAGTGACAAGATGGTTGTTACTACTGCAAGAATTTGACATCACTATAGTGGATAGATTAGGAAAAGAAAATGTGGTCGCTTATTTTCTCTCAAGATTACATATAAATGATGATAATTCACCTGTAGATGATTCCTTTCCTGATGAACATTTGCTTCCAGTATCTGCTCACTCACCTTGGTATGCAGACATTGCTAATTATTTGGTTGCAGGGAAGGTACCCGCACATCTATCTCCTCAAGAAAGAAGTAAGATTATTCAAAAGAGTGATAGGTATAGTTAGATAATAGGATACCTCTTCTACACAAGCCTGGACCAAGAAATTAGGAGATGTGTGAGGGATGATGAAGTTTATGATCTGCTGAAAGCTTGCCATGATGGCCCTTGTGGGGTTCATTTTGATGATAAAAGGATCGAGCATAAAATTTTAAGAATGGGTTATTTTTGGCCCAGCATATTTCAAGATGCCAAGAAGTATGTCCAAGCTTGTGACAGTTGCCAATGCATGGGTCAGACAACTCACAGGGATGAGATGCCTCTCCAGTCTCAGGTAGTGTTAGAGCCTTTTGAGAGATGGGACATGGATTTTGTAGGACCCATTCACCCACCTTCCAATCAGAAAGTCTATATATTGGTCTGTATAGATTACATGACCAAGTGGGTGGAGGCAAAAGCACTTATCAGAGCCTCAGAAGAAGTTATCTTAGCATTCTTGTTTGAATATATATTTGTTAGGTTTGGAATTCCCAGAGAATCGGTAACTGATGGAGGACCCCCTTTCACATCACATAACTTTGAATCTCTACTCAGTAATTATCATGTTTTACATAGAATAGTTTCTATACACCATCCACAAGGCAATGGCCAAGTGGAAAGAACCAACAAAGTTATCGAAGCCATTCTTACTAAAACAATGAGAGAAAATCGTAGGGATTGGTTTGACAGATTGCATGAAGATCTATGGGCTTACCGAACTAATTGGAGGATCACAACTGGTTTTTTTCCTTACGATATGGTATATGGAAAAACCCTTTTTTTTACATTGAATTCAAAATCAAAACCTTAAGAACTACATCAGCAGTCAACCTCGACTTGACTATGGCACAAAAAACCAGACTGCAGCAGCTCAACAAGCTTGATGAAAAGCATTTGGATGCCATCCATCAAACCACAGTGATTCAACAATCAAGAAAAAAATGGCATGATCGAGTCATCAAGAAGAAATTATTTCAAAAAGGAGATTGGGCTCTGTTGTATGATTCACGCTTTAAGGAATTTCAAGGTAAGCTGCATACATGATGTCTAGGGCCTTACGAGGTAGACATCATTTTTTCCCAATGGGATAGTCTGGTTGATTACTATTGATGGATCCAATACACACTTACATGCAAATGGTCATCCCTTGTGTCTGTATCAGCGTCCACTGTCCAAGGTAGAATTCAAAACTAGATGTACAGTTGATACAGGTTATCAATTCTTAAACAGAAAGAAGCTAGCTCCTTCCCTTCTAAAATTTAGGACTTCTTTTGCTCAGACCTTGTATATAAATAACCTCAGCAAAATTCGCACTTCTCTGATTTTAGTTGAAATTTCTCTATTTTCTTTACTTTGCTAATGAGCTTTGAAAGGTATCAAGCAGTTATGTGTGTGAGGTGGATTGATGAACAACAAGGTGGAGTAGCACATAACGAGTCAAACAATTGGTTCATGGAAGTTGAAAAACTTTCTAGAAACTAAGTAATGTAGAGATCGGCCTATTTCCATGTTGTTACACCTTCTTCCAATAAATTGGTCGATTTTCATGCTGTTACATCCCTTTTTCGCTAAATTGGCTGATTTGCATGTTGTTACACCTTCTTCCGATAAATTGGCCGATTTCCATGCTGTTACACCTACCTTCGCCATTTTTTGCTGAAGAGAACTTACTGACACACTAATTGTCGTTATTCTTTCTTGCCACTTCACTCTTTGTTTTTTTGCATATTTTCCAATGCTACTACTCCAACCCTCTAATCTTTCCATGCCACAACACCAGTGATTAGACAATACTGATGCTCTCTATCCGAAAGTGCTACTTCATAATGACTTGACTTCACATTTGGCAATTTCCAGTTGGCTAACTACAGTAAGGACTCTGTTTATGCTCCAGTTGTCATTTCTCTCACAATCCTTCATTATGTCAGTTGTTTCGCGCAACTCAGATGGCAATTGGTTAGTGCGGTTAACTCTGACAGGTCATTATGTGCGGTAATATATGAGGTACATGATTAGTCCTACAT
>JZKD02S1126725.1:0-12937 GCA_000966675.3 Picea glauca | reverse complement strand
CCGGAAACCCTCAACCGGGAAAACCTTTCTTTTTCATTATATCGAATTTCACCATTCGCCATACAATATATACAATGTTTTTAGGTATTCCGTAGATACCAAAAACCCTAATCCCCTAATCCCTTGGTTGTATCTGACGCACCCACACACACACACATGCAAAGAATATAACACATACCCATAAACCCATGTGTGACCAATAGACCAAAGAGAAAACCACCGTTTAGATAACCAAAGTTCGGAGGAAGTCCGACAGCAGGGAGTAAATATACACAAAGGGAAACAACTGGAGGAGCTAGTTCATGCAACCTTAGTCAAGTATATACACCGTGTGGAGGATGGAGTAGCTTAGTATTTGGAATGGCAGGACATGATCCTACTATCAGATTACCAAAGTTATGAGGGGAAGTGACATAATACCCTGAGAAGCATCCGTTCATTTGCGCAAAGATTTGGGAAGCAAATCAGATCACTGATGAAGACACCAAACTCGCACAACTAGCGATTATGCTTAGAGACCGAGCACTAGACTGGTACCTGAGTCTAGACATGAACAGTGTTCTCGGAATGACAAGGACACTGGACGACATTAAGAAACTATTGATAAATGAGTTCTAGAAGCCAATCTCAAAACATCAATACATGAATGAGATGATTGAAATAAGACAGAAACTAGGAGAATCGATATGGGAGAATGATCAAAGATTCAAGCGATTAAAAGGAAAGTTAAAATACCTTATGACCGATATGCAACACCAACACCTGTTTGTCAATTCACTACTCCCACACTTAAAATATCCATTACGACAACAGAAGTTTAAGATGCAGGTAGAGGCTCTGCAGGCAACCTTGCAATTGGAAGAGAATCAGTAACAACAGATGGACCCGACCATCGAAGAACTGAAGGAGGATATGAAGAACTTAACATTTCAGCTGAAACAAAATAAGAACAAGGAAAAATGAGAAGCCGTTTGGTGCACTACCTGCAGGAAGAAAGGACACCATAAGAATGAATGCCCAAAATTTGCACAGTATATGGTGATAGGTATGCCAAACTCACTACCAAAGGGAGGATTATGGTGCAAAATATGCGAGAAACCGGGTCACTACCCTTACCACTGCACGATGATGCATAAATACCAAACAGTCCCAAAGAACTCATATTGCACCTTTTGCAAGTTAGTCAGCCATGAAGACAAAGATTGCAGAACTATGGAGCTATGCAGGAAAGAACATCAGATGCATACAAGTTACAGGTAGAAATGATGACTGGGCAAGCAACACCACAGTTCACTCAAGCCCTAGCCCCATATAACAACACGCAATAGCAGTATAATACTGCGCCGCAACAGTACAATAATGCGTAGCCACAGTACCACCCGGCACAACCCCGATACAATACCACGCAGTATAATTAGGGACCATAGTATAACACACCGCGAGGTGATCACACAACGTATAGAGGAGTAGGACGAGCCAGATGAGGTTTCAGACATGGTAGAGGACCAGTCACTTGTCACAATTTCCAACAACCAAGACATTATGCATGGGAGTTCCCACTGCCACCATCGACTTGTATGTATTGTCACGCATCAGACAACGATATGGAGGAATGTCTGACATTACTTATAAATATCCAAGAAAAAAGGAATCAAAATAACCAGAATGTTCAGTGGATTTCAGCCGAAGCAAGGGATGACGGAAGGAACATCAACATAGTCACTCGAGGAGGAACGAAAACAGGAAATGACGCAGTTCGACAAGAACCAACACAAATACAATGGGTAAAGAAGAACACTGACCCCAAGAAGCAGTTCAACATGCATAAGGAGAAGGAGATTTTTACAGAAGCCTGACAAGAATTCAAGAAGGAAAATGTTGTGTCGACTGCACAATAGAGAAAGGAAGCTCCAGAATATGAAATGTCACCATCACTGGACCATACCAACATAATACAACCCAATGAACAAGTAAGTACTATCAAAGACTTTTTGCAATCATGCATGAAAATGTTAAGTGATCCTTCAATATCTGTCAAAATATTGCAAAACATTCTTGAAAAATGTAGCAGCGAGACAGAACAAAATCCAGAATTGAAAACTATCAACCCCCTACACACAAGAAGAAGAACAAGTAGGGAATTTAGACTAAATGATAACATTGGGGATTTCAATATGGGAGATATTATACTAGATTTAGGATCCAAAGTTAATGTACTACCAAAAGCTACATGGAAATGCATGGGAGAACCTACATTGGGATACTCAATTGTTCAATTAAAGCTAGCAAACCAACATAGAGTCCTACCAATAGGTAGACTGAAAGGAGTGACAGAAGATATTGATAGTGTGCGCACTAAGGCAGACTTTAAAGTCATCGAAATAGTAGATGACACCACACCTTACTTGACGCTACTTGGTCTGGATCGGGCATTCGATAACCAGGCCATAATCAACTTAAAAACTAGAAAAATGACATTTGAGTCGGGGGAATACAGGGTCATAGCCCCGCTCGACCCATCAGAAGGTGAGAGGTTCATGGAACCCACTTGTCTGGATTTAGAAGAGATTGACCAATTGTACAGAACAACTGCGCGCGATGCAGACTACATAAACCCAACTACAGAAGGGGTACTCAGTTGGTGGAGCATTACTTCATGTACAACAGACTCAGACATCGGGTTAGAAAATTGGCAGCAAAGAATACATGAAGTATTCACGAGAAGGTGTGCCAGAATAGACCGCGCAGTACGGTGGATTGGCATAGAAATCAAAGAACCACCCAATTTTCACGGGCTAAATGATTTGGAAACTTTCTTGACACAATATGAAGATGAAGTAATAGAAAATCAGATATTGCTAGCATTGTATTTAGCATTAAAGTCTACACCCACAAGATGGTGGGGTGCACACAAAGAAACTATCACCGATTGCTACCAATGTAAGCGATTACTGCGCATAAGGTTCGACGCAAAACAGATAGGTAACAAACAACATAAATATGACGGACTAGGAACACCAACAAAACACTTGGAGGAGTGTAAAATGATGTGGAAAATGATGCCACCGGAGGAATGGTCTCACCACTTCATCCATAATTTAGAGGGCATACCACCGAATTGGTATATGGACCAGGAAATGCGTAAAGAAACCAAGACATGGGCGACACTCCAACTGAACTTTACAGTCACTTTCTCATTCGATCATGAGAACCCCAACATGGATGCGGCCTTGAAACAGATAAAAAATGTCATATTCATTGAAGAACCATAAGTAGAAGCTATCACAGAGGTACAACAATGAAATAAACAGATAGTCAAGGATCTACTGTCATGCTACCACATACAGGAGGAAGCAACGGAGGAAGATGATCCGCGTGATATTCAGATCAAAGAAGTCGAAGGCGAGAGAGATGTGGAAGGACCACCCTTAGAGTCAGAGGTCATCTCTATGCCAATCACGATAAAGAAGGTTAACATAGGGACCACTGAGTAGCCCAAAATGGTCAGCATTGGAGATTACTAGGACGAACAAACACTATAAAGTATCACATAATTGTTGTGTGAATACAACAACCTTTTTCCCACAACATTTACAAAGATGAAAGGCATAGCCAGAGAATTAGGAGAAACAAAGATACCACTTAGACCTGATGTGAGACCCATTGAACAATGACCATATAGATTTAATCAGATATATAAACAGAAAGTTAAAGACGAGATCGACAGGATGCTCGAGGCCGACATCATTGAACCAGTTGAAGAATTAGAATGGATAAGCCCGATGGTAGTACATGACAAGAAATAGGGAAGAGGGATCAAAATATGCGTCGACTTGAGGAAGTTGAACGATGCATGCCTACACGACCCATTCCCCACATTGTTCACGGATGAAGTACTCGAGAATGTAGGAGGCCACGAAGCTTGCTCATTCACCAATGGATTCTTAAGATATCATCAGATTAAGATAGCACAGGAGGATAGACACAAGATCATGTACATGATAGAATGGGGATCTTATCAGTATACAATCATGTTGTTCAGACTAAATAATGCACCTACGATATTTTCTAGAGTGGTCATCGCAGCATTTAAGAAATTCATCTACCAATTTCTTGAAGTATACCTGGATGATTGGACGATCTATATCCTATTGAAAAACCATGTGGATGTTTTATGACTGATGATAGAACAATGCAGAAAGTGTTAGATATCATTGAATATCAAGAAATGCATATTTGGAACACCATTTGGAACACCATTTGGGATACTATTGGGACACATAGTATGCAAACAGGGCTTGCTAGTGGATCCAACCAAAATCGCAGTCGTTGTTAATCTACCAGCACCAAAAATAATCCTCCAACTAAGAGAAACGCTAGGACATACAATATATTATAGGAAATTCATCAAAGGCTACGCGCATATTACAGGGCCAATGGAAAAACTATTAAGGAAGGATACAAAATATCAATGGAACGACGAGTGCCAAAACGGTTTGGATACCCTGAAGGAAAAGATGGTCTTCACACCAATATTGGTATTTCCATATTGGGAGAAGACATTCCATGTACATGTAGATGCATCAATGAGATCACTTGGAGCTATCTTGGCGCAACCGGGAGCAAGAGACTTGGATCACCCGATAGCGTTCGCAAGTAGAAAATTATCAGATTTAGAACAAAATTATAACATGATAGAAAGAGAAGGCCTAGCTATGGTTTATGCACTACATAAATACATACATAACCTATTAGGAAAACACTTTCATATGTTTACAGATCACTCAACCTTGAAATACCTAGTCAACAAGCCAGTGTTGGGGGGGAGAATATGTCGATGGTTATTTCTATTCCAAGAATTTGACTTTGAGGTAACAGTTAAACTAGGAAAACTGAATGCAAGACCAAACCACCTATCGAGGGTCACAAATTGAGAGGAACCAACGAATTTAGAAGACAACTTTCCAGATGCACAACTATTCTTAGTACAGATTGCTAACGATTACTTTACAGAGATCATCCAGTACTTGAGTATAGGTACTACGCTGCAAGAATATACCACCACGGATAAGATGATCTCACTTCCTCTGAACAAATCTACGGTCTACATGGAATTAGGGTTCCGTAACTTTGGAAGATTTGCTTCCCTCGCAGACAAAAACTTTCTAGCATGCAAAGTCCGAAGGATTTCAAGGTGTAACCTCCCCACGCATTTTTGAGATCTAATGACTATTTGTGGTCCCAATTCCTTCCGAAGGGATCTTAATCATCACTTTGCAACTTTCAACATATTTCTCTCTTCTTGTTGATTATTGGTCACTATCTCTCCTGAGCTTGATTCAGACGCACTCCTTGCGAACTCGAAATCTATGACTAATTCCAGACTTAGTGATTTATTCAAAAGAAATATCTTTATGCACTCCTTGTGCTTCACAGTCCTATTCTCGGCACTTGTTCGATTCTTCAAATATGTTCACTCCTTGCAACATATTCTTACACAATACTTAGCTTCTTGCGGGTGACTGTGCACACCTTGCAACAATGTCTTTGTACTCCTTGCAAAGGGAAAGTTTCACGCTATCTCTTTTGAGCTTCTGAGTCGATGCAGAATCTGGAAATGCACTCCTTGCAAACTATATACAGACCTTGCATGAACTCAACAAAGAGAAACAATTGAATCTTATCCAAACACTTCACAATTTCATATACTCAACAACATAACTCATTCATTCATGGAAATAAAATAATAGAGAATTGTAAACAGTAGCAACACCATGCATTGGATCAATTTTGCTATGTTATATTCATTCAAATGTAAATGGCTACAAATACGATAAAAAAAACAACTAAATCGCAACAATCTCCTACTAACTTGCAGCAACATCATTTGGGCATACAAAACCTCTATTTATCTCAGAGGGTTCTTAGGGTCCGCCCCAACTACTCGTCTACTCGAGAAAAAAAAAACTAACCGCTACTTAATTTCTGTTACATTAAAGTATAGGAGTGAAACTCCCAGATCACTCATGTTCATTCTGCTCCCAGGCATTTGATCTTCTTTAGTTTTTCAATCAGTTCAAAAAACTTTTTGTAGGGAAACACCAACGTTTAAGATTCTGAATGATTCAAAGGTGTGCTAAGGAACTAAGTTGTCTCTGCACATGTGATTGCTGACGATGCTCCTGCATCATATAAGTTCTCTACAAGTTTCCAAACAAAGAGGTAGCCTATAAAGAGGCCACACAATCTCTCATTAATCTACCTTTAATTTACCTTAATAAAACACATGATAAACAAACTGCCCACGATACCTTTAAGGCACTGGTACTATGGATTTATCTTTATGTATGTGAGTAATTTATTTGATTCATGTGATTGTTTAACAAATTTTATCATATCTTTCAGAACTTGTATCCTACTTGTTTTATGAATTTATCGTTTATGGACAAATTCTTTACATGAGTATCTCAAATGATGAATGATAAGTGTTGAATGCCTATGTTTTATTTTGCAATAATTTCCTAGAAGTAATTCTTTTGCTTTTTTTAGTTTAAAGAACCTTAGTATTTTGGTAGGGACTACCCCCCTTGGCTTCGCTAGGAGTTGTCCTAGACGGAGGGGTTGGCCTAGACGAAGACATTACCTTGACTCAATACTTTCCCCCAAGGACACACCAAGAGGATTGAATATTTCTTCCATGATAGCCCAAGTGTGTATAAGGTAGAAATAGAGTCCAATATCAAGGAGATCATATCAATGGTTGTAATCAAAGGAAGAGACAATCAAATGACTACTATGTGTCGAGGTGAATTCTAGTGGTCCAATGGGCCTAATGGTCTTGATATCCGAATATCAACGTTTGATATTGAGCCAAGGACTAGTTCAGACAGTTGTAAAGTGTTGATGTTGTGTCAAGTGTTTTAGTACTTGATGAATAAATCAATGGTCAAGATTTATTTGAGGAATTGATCCTACGGTGGATGAGTATTGTGGTCCTAGGTGTCTGATATGCCTGGTGGTCCTGATGAAAAAGATCACAGATCAATTGATCCAGGTGGATATCAACGTCCACTCACTTATTCAAACTAGCTCATCTTGGAAGTTTTTCAGTTTGGTAGTTTTTTCCTAGTTTTCAAGTCTTGGACTTCTGGGGTCGTTTTGAGGCCCTAAACAACATTTTTAGGGCTCTCCACAGTCAAAATGTGAACGAAGTCAAAGTTTGATGGCATAATGTGTATTCCTTGGATAGAATTTCCAACAGGATATTGTGCGCCTAAAACGAAGATTGTATGCAAAAGTTACGACCCCAAGAAAATGATGTACCAACTTACCTCAACGGGGCCCACATGAATTGTGGCGCTTCATATCCTAGGGTTAGGTTTTTGGATGTCTAGGGTTTTGGCATTCATGTTTATTGTAAAAATTATTTCAGAGCCTCATCGTACTCATATTCTTGTGAATGAGTGCAACCGTCACATCTCTTCTCAGAGATAAACAACCACCATTCTACCAAGCTTGTTTTCAGTTTGCATTTTACAGTTTCAACATATTTCTTTATTGAATAGAAGTCAGTTTTATTGTATCTCTGTTATTTTTCATTGTTTCTCTATGTTAATAATAATAATAATCTATGTTCATTTCGTTCTGCTCATAAAATCCAGATCAATAGTATTAGAGCGATATGCTTCTTATCATTCTTAGTGCATGTCCCCGACGAGGTCAGGGTACAAAGAGTTGGGTCTCGAGCTTGTTTCTCTTAAGGAAAAGAGCTCTCGCATGCCCAAGTGACCTTCCATGGTGGGAGAAAAGAAACACGACGGGACACGAGATCCTTTCAAACTATTGCTCAAGGAATGCCTCACGCAACATAGGAATGAGATGATGGATAATTTTGTGAAAATCCTTCGATGACTACCAACATGCGATGCATATTCCTCGAGAAAAGGCGTCACTCGCTTCAAGGTACATATCAAATTTGATATTCCTATATTTGAAGGTTAGATAGACACAAATGCTATAGACAAATGGTTGAATCTGCTAGAAGGGTACTTTTCTGTTCATAACTTTTCGAATAGAGAAAATATTACTTTTGCGCTCCTCAAAGCCTTCCCCCATGTCAAATATTGGTGGGAGAATTTCTGTGAGAAAAAGGCAACACATGAACCCTCATTATTTACAGTTTCACTCACCTGGGAGTCCTTAAGGGATGCTATTAAGGAACAATACTACCCTATTGGAATTTATGACGACCTGTATACAAAATGGAACACACTGTGGTAGGAAAGGGACCAAGCAGTGCCAGAGTTCAAAAATATCTTCCATACATTGCGCACCAAGCTGGGTATCAAAGATTCTGAACAACATCTAGTGCTCAAGTACCGTGATGGTCAGGGTTTTTTAGACATCTCATCATTGGGTGTGTCTTATCGATATGCTGTCAAAATCAAGCATAATCTTAAACAAAAGATGTGGTAGTTTGGGTCTGGGAACCCATCACAGTCAAAATAGAGCAAGGGAAGCCCCAAACAACAGAACAAATGGAAGAGAAAATATGGACAACCTCAGGACAACCGGTCTAAGATGAAAACAAATAAGGACAATGGAAAGACGAAGAAAGATATCAGGAAGTGGTGCGACTTCAATAAGAGCCCTTGGAATAAAACTGTTGATTTCCGTTCAAAGTAGTCTTTGGTGGTTGAGGTGAAATCCTGTGAATTAGATGCGGGTTCCGACTCTAATTCAGAACCAGAAAATGGGAGACAAATCATTGATGTGGAACCTAGTGCCACCCTTGCTACCACTAAGATCCATCCTGATGGACTTGATGAGCCAGAGGAAGGCAAGTGCCTCTTTCATTCATAGATGTGGGTGAAAGGCACCTCACTGCACTTCATCAATGATAGCAGTAGCTATAAGAACCTCATATCAATGGAGGTCATCAAGTGATTGGCCCTTCCGACAATGCCGCACCCACAACCCTACACCATTGGATGGCTCCACCAAGGAAGCGATCTTCACATCAATGAACAATGTTGTCTGTCCTACGACATCAAGCCCTTCAAAGATGAGGTATTGTGTGATGTTTCTCCCATTGAATTTTTTGATGTTATTTTTGGCCAACCTTATCCATGGAAATGTCATGCTGTATATGAGTCTAGGCCTCATAGTGTTATTATTACTTTGGACAAGAAATTGTATAGGATACTCGAGGTATTCCCACCTAGTGCCATTTCCTTGATCTTTTCGAAGCAATGCATGAAGGTCATCTATCCGACTAGGAAGTTTGTCTTCTTCATGATTCGCTCTCAGAGTGAGAGAAAAATTGTAGCCACATCCATGGCCTCCGCAAATGACCTATCCACACAACAAAAACAAGTGGATAAGGTCATGGAATAATACAAAGACATCTTCTCCTCACCTACTAGGGTACCTCTACACTGTTAGGTCGAGCATTCCATCGATATGACCCCCGACAAACCGCTACCCAATGGGCCAGTCTATCACCACTTTCTATTAGAAAATGAGGAGATCAAGTGTCAGATCTAAGAACTGATCCAAAAGAGGCACATCCGACCCAACACATCACCTTATGGAAGCCCAATCATGCTTCTGTAGAAGAAAGAAGGGACCTAGCGACTCTACATTGATTACTGGGCCCTAAATAAAATTACAGTAAGGAATTAGTACTTGATTCCCTGAATCAACTATCTCCTTGATCAACTCAAGAGGGCCAAATACTTCAGTAATATTGATCTAAAGTCTGGCTACCATCAGGTCCCAAATTCCCCAACAAATTTCATGAGGATGATGGACGATATCTCATAGCCTTTCACCAATTATTTTGTAGCGTTATATCTGGATGACATCCTCATCTACACCAAGACTTAGGTAGAACACTTCCAACATATTCAACAAGTTCTGCACACTTTGCGGTAGAAAAAGCTATATTCCAACTTGGAAAAATGTTCTTTGGCATGGACATGGTCCAATACCTAGGATACATTGTTGATGAGCATGGTGTGCATTTGGATCCAACCAAGATTCATGGGCCCTTAGCCAAGTATCCAAGGGTGGTGGTAAGGAAAAGTTTATCTAGGGCCTGTCCCAACAATAAGGGTTCGATGATTTGAAGCAAGACTTGTGCTTAGCCCCAATGCTTTCATACCCGATCCAGAACAACCTTTTGATATCAAGAAAGATGCTTCAAACTATGCTGTGGGAGTAGTTCTCATTCAACACAGCCACCCCATGGCCTATCATAGTGATACAATATAATATGCCATCTGTAAGTACCCTAATTATGACAAAGAAATGTACTCCATTGTGCAAGCTAGCCTCCACTGGGGGCATTACATTCTCGAGAAGGAGAAAATCACCCACACTAATCATAAGCTGTTGCAGTTCATGCATACACTAGGAAAATTGTAGAATGACCACCATCAAAAGTGGTCCACATACTTGCAACAGTTCCACGTCGACATCAAGTAAAAGACATGAATTACCAACCATGTCATTAATTTCCTCAACCGACCTCCAATCATGACACTCACCACGATGCTAGACTCTTGTGGCCACAAGACCTCCGGATGGCCCCAAATCTATGAGAAATATCCCGACTTCGCCACCACCTACCAAATGTTGGGCGCAAGCACAACTGTCACTAATTTCCATCTTCAGGATGGGATGCTATGCCATATGGGCTATCTCTGCCTTCCATCAAGCGAGCAAGTGAAGATGATTTGGGAATACCACTACATTTTGGTGGTAAGAAACTTCAACATAGAAAATATAGTCGCATTGCAACAACAACATTTCTACTGGCTGAAACTTCGACATGATGTCAAAAAGTATATCAAGTTCTGCACTGCCTGTGCTATTTCCAAACCGAACGCTAAGAAACAAGGCCTGTACACCCCTCTTCCTAATTCTGACAGGCCTTGGGAATCCATCTCAATGGAATACATGTCAGGCCTTCCATCTACCAAGCAGGGAAATGACTGTGTTTTTGTGGTTGTTGATCGCGTTTCCAAGATGGCAATTATTGTCGCCTGCAAAAAGAGCATCACAGTGGAGGCCACTGTCAAGCTATTCTTTGAATGAGTGTGGGTACATTTTGGAATACCATAAACCATTATCTACGATTGGGGAAACCAATTCCTTAACACATTCCGGTTAATCCTATGGTCACTGTTGGACACCAAGATCACCAAATCCACTCCCTTCCACCCCCAGACAGATGGCCAAATCGAGGTCGTCAACTGGATGATCATGCATATCCTGCGCATGTGAAATTCCAAGCACCCCTGCACATGGGATGATATTCTTCCCTATGTTCAACACATATACAATAGATCTATACATAACTCAACCAACCACAACCCCTTTCAGGTGGGGTTGGGATTTAACCCATTGGGTTCCATGGATGTTGCACTACCCCTTGCGGCCACCCAGGTAGACTTGTCCTATGCTCCAATTGAATTTGACAAAGCCACATGGTTCATTGAGAGGATAAAAAACATCCACTAACAAGTTTAGGATATTTTACATAAGTCCAATGCCAAGTACAAGCAACGCCATGATCAACACGGGGTGCCACACAAGTTTCAGGTGGGAGACAAAGTTTGGTTGCACTTGTAGAAAGAATGCCTTACATGGCCCCATCAGAATATTTTACCACTCCACTATGGACCTTACACGATCACCAAAGATGTGGGTGACAATTATTTTGAGCTCAACATTCCCCCCTTCCTTGGCTTACACCCAGTGTTCAATGTCGATCTCCTTCGGCCATATTTTCCACCATTATTGGACATCTAAGAGATAATAGAACAACTGACACAAAAATATATCAGACCTGACTGCATGGAACAAGCATCCACTGATCATATCATGGAAACATAGGTCAATGGCACTCATCAACAGAGGATATAGCTATATCGGGTTGTCAAAGCAGGGAAACTCCTGCACCAAGTCAAGTGGCTCACCCGAGGCCAAATTCAACAAAAAGTTCCTCATCTGATGGGGGAACTCAACGCAATGGAGAACATTGGTTCCTAATGGGGGAGGATTGATCCAAGTGGATATTCATGGCCACCCACCTATTCCAACTAGCTCATCTTGGCAATTTCTTAGTTTGGCAAATTTTTCCTAGTTTTTCAGGTCCTGAACTTTTGGGGTCGTTTTGTGGCCCTAAACAACGTTTTTAGGGATATACACAGTCAAATAGTATTTAAAGTCATATATTTATGGAATAATGTGTAGTCCTCAGATATACCTTTCCAATGGGCTATCGTGTGCCTAAAGTTAAGACAATATGCAAAAGTTATGACCACTAGAAGTTGATGTACCAACTTACCCAATGGGGCCCACATGACTTTTGGCGCTTCATCTTCTAGGGTTAGGTTTTTGGATGTATAGGGTTTTGGAATTCATGTTTATTGTAAAAATTATTTCAAAGCCTCATTGTACTCATCTTCTTGTGAATGAGTGTAACCATCACATCTCTTCTCAAAGATAAGCTACCACCATTCTAGCAAGCTTGTTTTCAGTCTGTATTTTATAGTTTCAACATATTTTTTATTGAATATACGCCACTTTTAATGTATCTTGGTTATTTTTCAAGGATCATATTGGATTGAAGGTAAAAGTTTGTTCAAGGATCATATCAGATAGATCCTGAGCAACAAGGTATCTGTGAAGAATTGTGTGCAATGGAAGGAAGTTGAAGACCGATTTTCATGAAGGGTTTTGTAGCCTGACTTAATGGAGAATCGATGGGCCTGGAGCTAACTTGTTGAAATATATTTGATTGAGAAAAAATGGTTGGTTTATGGGATCTAATATATTGGATCAAGGTACATAGATGAATATGGATCAATGAGTTGTCATTGATACATGATGCATAGTTGATGTATATGATGCAATGGTGGATTGATGC